>ML801437.1:91104-109996 GCA_009831015.1 Picea engelmannii | reverse complement strand
CGAATGCGAGTAGCCATCACATCTCTTCTCAGAGATAAGCTGCCACCATTCTAGCGAGTCTTTCACTCTGTATTTTTACAGTCTCTGTACATTTCTTTCATTAATAGAAATTGTGTATTACTGTATCTCTGTGTTTATGGTTGTATCTCTAACATATTCTTGTTATATATATTTTTTTAATATACGCGATATAGCTGTGCATTTCTTTATTATATCTTTGCTCTCATTTCGTGCCGAAAATAAATCCGGATCAATTATTATTCAAGAGGAAGAGGAGGAAACTCTTGATGAATTACCGAATGAAGAACCCTTGGAAGATTTCATTATTCCAAAAATTCAATCATCTAATCCTCAACAAACTATACAAACTCATATTCCTTGAGCACCTCCTTTTCTTGAGAGGTTGATTATTGAAAAACCAATTGTTCGACCTGAGTTTGATATCATGAATGAGTTGAGAAATGTTTGTGTTAAGATTCCACTGTTAGAAGAAATAAGGGATGTTCCAATCTATGCAAAAACCATCAGGGAACTTTTCATTAAGAAACCTGGTCGGAAACAAAAAGATCCCCCTACTATACATCTCGTGGGACAGTTATCAAATTATATTTCTAAATCACCTAAAATTGTGAAGTATGCCAACCTGGGAAATCCAATAGTAACTGTATCTATCAATAATATTTATGTTGGTAATACTTTAGTAGATTTGGGTGCAACTATTAACATAATGACCATCAATATTGTTGAGTGGTTACATTTGAGCCATGTCCTTCGCCCTACTCCCACAGTTCTTGAACTTGCTGATAGAACAACTGTCAAACCTGTTGGGATTTTAGATGACATCCTGGTCACATTATCTTCATGGGAATATCCTGTGGACTTCATGATTATTCAATCGAAGGATCCCATGAAAGGTCATCCAATTATCTTAGGAAGACCTTGGTTGGCTACAGCTAATGCTTTCATAGGGTGTCGTGGAGGAGATATGTTTATTTCAAATGGAGTTTCTTCACAAAAGCTCACTTTATATCCACCAACTCAACCAGTTTCTAAATACCTACAATGGTTAACATGTCCCTATAATGAGGATGATTTGGAAGAACCCTTGTTTTTTGTTGATGAGTTTCGGGCTCTTCAAGAACCAATAGAATATAATATCTTGAGCTAGTTTCTGTCAGTCACAAAAAATGTGGAATTTCCACAAACATATTCTCAATACGATCAAATTTTTAACTAGGAATTCCAGGAACAGAGTGAGTCATTTACTTCATTCTCATCATCTATGGTTTTTACCATTGATAAACATTTAGGATCATCCACTATTCCAATCGAGATTGGTCCAGGGAAAAGCTTGTATATTAATTCTGGATTAAGTCCAAATCAACAGAAGCAATTAACGAAAGTTTTAAAAGAACAATTAGGGGCATTTGCATGGGAGTATACTTATATGAGAGGAGTGCACCCTGATACTTGTATTCACCATATCTATATTCAATCTGAAATAAGACCAGTAAGACAACCACAAAGACGAATGAATCCTAACCTGAAAGACTTTGTAAAGGAAGAATTATAGAAATTACTAAATGTGGGAATCATCTATCCAATTTCTGATAGTAAATGGGTGTCACCTCTTGTGGTAGTGCCTAATAAAGTAACAGGGAAGTAGAGGATGTGTGTGGACTTTAGGGAACTCAATAAAGCAACCCTGAAGGACTATTTCCCTCTACCTTTCATAGATAAGGTCTTAGATACTTTGTCAGGAAATAAATACTTTTCTTTTCTAGATGGATATAGTGGGTATAATCAGAACCAAATTGCTCCGAAAGACCAGGCTAAGACAACTTTCACATGTCCATGGGGTACCTATGCTTATAGGGTGCTACCATTCAGATTATGTAATGCTCCTGCCACAATTCAAAGAGCAGTCCTAGGAATTTTTGCTGAAGTCTATATGGATGATTTTACTGTGTATGGCAACACCTTTGAAGAAGCCCTGAACAACTTGGAAAAAGTTTTAATTCTTTGTTAGGAAACAAACTTGGCCCTCAGTCACGAGAAGTGTAGGATGTTATCAACTGAAGGGATAGTCTTAGGTCACCGTTTATCCTCAGAAGGAATCAAAGTAGACCCAGCCAAAATTGATGTTATTGTCAAACTTTCCCCACCGAAAACTCAAAAGGAGGTGAGGGGTTTTCTGGGCCATGCTGGGTATTATCGTCGATTTATTGAGAATTTTACAAAGATAGCAGGTCCCATGTTCAAATTACTAACAAAAGATGTAGAATTTTGTTAGAATGATAATTGTCAAATTGCTTTCAAGACTTTAAAAGAAAAATTGTCCATGGCACCAATATTAAGAGGAACAAATTGGTATCTTCCTTTCCATATTTCCATGGATGCCTCAGACACTGCCTTAGTAAGAGTACTCAGACAAAAAGAAAACCAACAAAATTATGCCATCTACTTTACTAGCAAGAACTTAACTCCTTCTGAATTAAATTATACTGTGACAGAGAAGAAATTTTTGGTTGTCGTTCATGCCATCAATAAGTTTCGACATTACATCACTAGGTATGAAGTTTTTGTACATACCGACCATTCTGCTATTAGATTTCTGATGAAAAAACTAGTTACTACTGGAAGGATTACACGATGGCTTTTGTTACTTCAAGAATTTAACATCACTATAGTTGATCGACCAGGAAAAGAAAATTTAGTTGCAGATTTTCTTTCTTGAATTCCTCAAGACAATAATGACATTCCAGTGAATGATAATTTCCCTGATGAACATTTATTTGCAGTAGCTATTAAGACCCCATGGTTTGCAGATACAACAAACTATTTAGCTATAGGGAGGTTTCCAGCTCATTTGTCATCACCATAAAAGAGAAGGATTGTCCAACATAGTGCTTATTACTCCTGCGTAGGTAGTGATATTTTCTATACAAGTCTTGATATGATTATTAGGAGATGTGTTCAGGAATATGAGATTCTCGATATCCTTCAAGCCTATCATGACAGGCCATGTGGAGAACACTTCTATGATAAGAGAACAACATATAAAGTCTTACAATCAGGATATTACTGGCCGACATTGTTTAAGGATGCAATGAAATATGTAAGAAGTTGCGATAGCTGTCAAAGGATGGGGAGACCTACTGTAGCAGATGAGATGCCTTTACGACCTCAGGTTGTGATTGAACCATTTGATAAATGAGCACTTGATTTTGTAGGACCAATTTCCCCAATGTCTAGAAAGAAGAAGTACATCTTAGTTTGTACAGATTTTGTGACCAAGTGGATAGAGGCAAAATCCTTATATCAAGCAATTGAGAAATCAGTGGTTGAATTTATGTATGAAGATATCTTTACCCGCTTCGGTGTTCCACGAGAAATTGTTACTGACCAAGGTGCCCAATTCACCTCTAAACTAATGAAGGAACTCACAAATAAATATGGGATAAAACACTGTAAGTCTTCCCCATACCATCCGCAAGATAATGGGCAAATGGAATCCACGAATAAAGTTTTAGAAGCTATTTTGACCAAGACAATACATTTACACCATAAAGATTGGGCAGATAGACTTCCAGAGGCTTTGTGGGCATATAGGACTACATGGCAAAACACCATAGGTCATACCCCTTACGAACTGATATATGGTAAGCAAATTCTCCTTCCCATAGAATTTCAGATTCATACCTTCCATATAGCAACCAAATTGGGTTTAAATTTGGATGAGGCACAGAAACAACGGGTTATGCAATTGAATGAATTAGATGAAATCAGACAAGATGTCATTCAACAAACTATTTTAATTCAAAATCAATGAAGTAAATGGCATGATAAGTTTATTAAAAAGAAGCATTTTCAACCCGGTGACTGGGCTTTATTATTTGATTCAAGGTACAAAAATTTTAAGGGAAAAATTACAACACATTGGTTAGGACCTTATGAAGTTGAGACAGTTTTTGACAACGGTTCCATTAAGATTAAGACCATTAATGACTCACAACATTCTTTCGTAGTAAATGGACATCGACTGAGAATTTATCAGAAATCTCTATCCAAAGATGATTTCATGCAGTATATATCAAAACAAAAAGAAATCGAGTTAGTAAGAGAAGAGCCTTCCTCTTCTCTTGTTACTCCTTGACTCATTTTCCTTTTTAAATCTAAAATAAAAAAATAAAGAATAAATAAAAGGATGTTCTCTTGTCTATATAGTTTCTTTCTTGTTTGATCTGGTTTTTTTTTAGTTCTGCGGGATTGAGGCATGTACAAAATGGAAGCATCTTTATTTTTCGCAATAGGTAAGAAGGTAAGATTTTTTATTTTGCAAAATATTTTATAATACTTCCATATTGTCTTGCTTTAATCTAATAAATTTTGAGCTTGTTTGCTTCCTTTGTTTCTCATTAAAGTATGAGAGGAGCATCTATTGGGTATAGGTTTTTTCCTTTTTCGGACCCAGTAGATTATTACAGGAAAGAAAATCCCTTGGAGTCTTCTTTTAGCCATTTTTCAGACTCTCAAAATGTGAAAAAGCAACGGGCGATAACTAAGTCGGGCTCGTAAAATCCACAAGTAAGTGATTATTGTTCCACCAAATCAATTTTCTACAAATTTTTATTTGCACTCGAGTTGGATGATGTGGAATACATTAAGGTCCACCTTCCAACAAGTCTCACTCCATCGACATCAACACCTTATCTGGAGATGAGGCTAGAGACTATTTAGTACCCTGGAATCTGCATGCCTTAATGGTAGATCTCCTTGCTAACAACCATGGGAATACATTAATGTCTCTTGGTTGATAGATCTTATAGGTGATTGGACATCATAATATCTATTTGTACCTGTTAAGATGTACTACAAGTACCTTGAGGCCCATTGACATCAATGGTGGGTCCTCTCGTATTGGTTAGCAACATACGTTAATGGTTGGTAATCCAATGACTTATTTTTGTGTTTGACTTCAAAACATTTATTCACACAATAAAGATTTGTACCACGGGTAAAATCTTTGAAGTTGTTGTAGATTTGATGATTTTGGTTGACTCCTCTTTGAAATAAAAGGAGGACAGGTTGAGAGTTGGTCAGAGATTTGTTTGCTCCAAAATGGGAACTTTTTCTGCACCTCAGCAGGTTTGGGATACTTGTCTAGTTGCAGTTGGTTTTCATTTATAGAGCTTGGAGATTGGTGTTGGCTAGAGATCACTTTGATCAGATTATTCTCGTTGTAGTTATTGTTCATCTTATTTCATCATTTTTCCAGTTTATGTTTTGTACCAGTTTGGTACCGGTTTTGCACTAGTTTATTTCAGCACTCTTTCAGTACTTGTTTTGTACCAGTTCTGTACCTATTTGGTACTCAGTCAGTTTACTCATGAGAAAGATTACTATCAGTTCCATCCAGGAAAAGCATTAGATTGGTTTCAAAAAGGATCCAAGGGCACTTTGTTGCAAAGAATGTTTTAGCTGTATAATTCATTAAAATCAAAGGAAAAACATGGAGAACTTTTATAATGTCTTTGTACCAGCGTAGCTGGGATAGAGGCATTGTGGTCAGTAGGAGACATCTATGGAAAAGGATACACTTGGGCTTTGATCTTCGGTACCTATTACAAAACATGAAAACAATAAGTAATGGATGAGGTATGTGTTTCTTTAGTTAATCATTCAAATTATTAATACATTTAAATTTATTAAAAGAATGATCGATTGTCTCCATCCTTCCATAACGAGATCTGGCCTTTGACAAAATGAGTGCACATGCCCTTCCCTGATAATGATTTTATCCTTACCATGTGATGCGTTCTCTCCATTTACTCTCACACAATTTCATACATGTACTCTTTTATACCCTCAACACTCCACTTTTGATGAATCCTCATAAAAACTATCTATCCCACGAATTGATGTAAACTTTGCCATGATTAAGACCATATCTATGCAACCAACGTTATCACTACATTATTTCGGTAATGTACTTTCTGGTACTTCGGGGTGGTTAATTAATGATGAAAATGTTTGATCAACCACACATAGTGATGCCTACAGATGTTTTACCTTTGTTTAAGACATTGTTTAACCTTATCGTGCATAATGTTTCTACCCTTATCCATTCTCAATCCGACTTGCATAATTCTCTATCTTACCTTCACCTCTGTACCCATAAACATGGTAGCTAGTCGGCATGAACCAGATAGTCTGGCCGAGATTGCTTCCTCAGCGGACTTTCGAGATACCAAGAACATTTTTGAAGTCGTAGGATGGATGCCCTTTATGGAGAAATTTGAAGGATATGATACAAAGATTTCTTTGCAATTTGATAAGACCTTCGACAGGCATCACACTATTATCAAAGGCCTCGAATTGGTAATTATAGAGAGTCTTATCAGTCGGGCAGTGGGTCTACCATTCACAGGGGAAATATGGTGTAAAGGCAAACCAATTGCGAAGGATATTTTTAATCAGCTGATGATTCCCAAATTCAAGGATGCTTACTGGTCAAGAGGCATTCCTAAAACCTGGTTGTCGGGCTTATGGGGTAAGGTTCTGTATATTTTGCAAAAATTTGTCACATGTGAAGGACATTTTGATACTTTATATATATATCATGCTAAGTTGTTACTCCATCTGGAAGGAACTGCCCCTATGAACATTCTATATTATCTGCCTTAAACCTTGGAAAAAATGATGAACCAGATTCAAAAAAGTACAACTAATCCTAAGGGTAGTTTGTCTCACCATGGGTTAATTAAAATTCTTGTTTTATTTGCGTTGGAAGCCAAAGATTTAACCTGGGAAGGGTGTCTTCAAGGGAATTTTAAACATGGTAAATCTAAGAAGTCGGGGTCAAAGATGAAAGTCAGTAAGGCTACAATTTTATCTAATAGACAGAATTACTCAAATCCCCCGCATCTGTTACTTCTGAAAGACAAGGAACAAAGAAAAAGCATGATATTACTGAACCAGAAACACCCTCTGAAAGTAAAAAGCGGTCAAGATTGCTATTGTCCCCTGATACCTCTGAAGCTCCAGTACTGGATAATGAAAATACAAAGGAAAGGAAAACAAGTGTATGGAGAAGCCAAATCTAGGTAAAGAAAAGATGGAGTATATTGAATCGGAAGCAGATGAACTGAGATTGAATGAAGACCTTGACTCTAACAGAGTCAAGGACTTCATTGTTAAACCACAAATCAAAGAGAAGTCTTTAGTTGATCCTTCTCATTCAAATCCTATGACCATAAGTAGAATTGCTAACCTGGAGGAAGCTCCTACAGTAGGAACAGATTTCCAGCCAAGTCCAACTTGGAGCATGTCATGATTATTAAAAGAAGTTCACAGATGGGTAGAAGGTGTTGAATACTTTGGGAAAATCCCTAAGGAGGAAGAGATTGTTCCAAAACAGGATGTTCAGGACCTCGTTGGTAACTCTACAACTAATGTTCTTGACTTTCAACATCCTGTAGCTAGTGAAGACCTTGTTGAAAACCTTATTAACTCTGTTTTGAATGTTGTTCAAGGTTCTGTTGAAAATGAAGTTGAAGATTGTAAGAAAACAAAAGAAGCCCCTGAGGTACATGAATCAATGTCTACACCAATGCAAGAGAATTTTGATGGAAATTCAGAAGGTTTTTCTTCTACAGATGTTGATTCTCGAAGTGAAAAAGGATGTATTTTCCTTGGCAAATTGATAAGAAGAAATGTGCGCCTAAAGGAGAAACTTCAAGAATATGAAGTTCTTAATAGGCATATAGAAATAGAAAATGAGTTGAGAATAATCCAGAACACCCATATGAGAGCTAAGGTAGAGCGACTAAAATGAAGGCAAACAAAGTTTCTTAAGAAGATGCAGAAGATTGAGAAGATTGCTCATCAGAGACAAGTACAGATCAGAAGATTAAAGAAGCAAGTTAGAAAGTTGAAGATACAAACAGTTCATGGTTTCCAAGTTCTCATTAATTCCCCTATTCCTAGTCCTATTGCATGAGGACATGCAAGTACTTCAGCCTAGGGGAAATGTTGGGCCATGAATATGACCTCTATTTTTGCATATATTTGTTTTTCACCTGTTCTACACCAGTTAACATCTTATATCTCCTTTTGACAAACATCTATCTATTTTGCTACATTTATAGCCTATATCATTTTGCCCTACCTAATCATGTTTCTAAGGTAAATAGATCATCCTTTAATACATTTTGCAAATTTTTTAATCTTTTGAATGTTAATTAAAAGAATGCATACTATGGACTTATCCAATATTGGGATGCAACTCTTTTTTACTACTCTATTGCAGATTATCATATGTGGACACGATCTCCTTTTTGCTCGAGAAGCTTCATAAAATTTTGATGCCACTTCAGCATACAATCTGGACTCCTATTCGAAGAAGAACGTATGCAGAGATGCATTTACTGGAAGTTGTTATTTGAGGCGAATCTCATGACACTTCGTGTCATGAGATTGCCCATTTAAGTTTGTTATGTAATTAATACTCTGCATGACTTTTCCATTTTTAGCGTTGGTAGTTAGCTTAGATGGAGGATTAAAAAGAGGATTAAAACATTATAAAATGATGGGTCTGCCCCGATGTGAAGGCAGCGATTGATTTTGAAAAACTTCGACTAAGACTTTTGCTAAATAGAATGATATTGGTTTTCTCTCTGAATTGATGTATGGTTAAAGATTGAACACATGGATTAATCATTTTGCAATCGTTGTTGAATGGATATGGTAGCGTAGATCGTTCTTTTCTGAAATGTTAATAGGGATCTCTGTCTCTGTGGGAGGGCCCACCACCAGAGGTAGATGATCTCTCCATTTTATAGTAGATATACAAAGTAGATGTTGATTGTTGTTAGAAATAATCACTGTAGAAATTGTTCCATGTTTTTATGATTTAAATATGCAACTGTTAGATTGAATTCTGTTATAATTTAGATCACATGGCATTGTAATTCTGTAGAGTAATCTCTTTGCATAGAGCATAGATAGTTGGTAGATAGATTTGAATAACCATGTTTTGTGCTTTATAGATTGAATCATCAATTTACTAAAGTCGTAGATTGAATCATAGGATAGAGATAGTGAATGGTAGAATTAAATAGGTTTTAAATTAATTCATAAGGCTTGGATCATTTGAATTCTTGTTAATATAGATAAATTCACACATGGTAGTTGAATTTCAATGAATTTCATTAGTAGTTTGTAAGTTTAAAACCAGAATGTAGTCTGACTAGTTTTTATCATTTACCTTTACACAGGTCGGTTGAAGGAAATTACAGAGTTAGTGACTTAGATTGAATTTATAATTAGTGGATTGGATTTAAGAATTAGTTGTGATTTTGTAGATTAAATTTATCCTTACATTCTCATAGGATTTCCCTTCCATAGGAAATAAATTTACAAATAGAATAGAGTTACTGTTAGTGTTCCGTACCCATTTTGCACTAGTTACTCTGTTTTATACTTGTTCAACACTATTATGATTACTTAAGTTAATTAGAAATTTAATATTTCCTTTGTAAACAATGAATTTTAAATCTTTATTCGTAGATCTAGATTCATATAGTATTTCTCCACTAGCACCCACAACATTGTAGATGACTAAAAGATAGAAGAAGAATTTGGTGATTAAAACATTTCTTTCTGCATTTCTGATAGATGAATTGTGAATTAATGAATGATAGAATAGGAGTTCTAATTCAAAGTTAAAATAGAATTTAGATGATTCAAAGGATAGCTTAGAGTTATGTTTGGTATTTAAATTTCTCTAGTTTGGCATAGGTTAAATGGTTTGCTTCACATTAGCTGTAGACAGTAGATGGTTAAAATAGAATAGATGAAATTAATGGTTAAATATCCTTTCCTGCATTTTGAAAGTAGAGAGTTTTATAGATAGAGTAATTTGTCTTCTTTTGAATAGTCTTTAGAAGATTCTTACCCGCACATATAGTGTAGCAGCTCTAAGATTACCAACCCTAGTTTGACAATTTAATGTTTTTAGGTCATTAGAAAAGTGATATAATTTTCCTGACAACAATACCATACAGAGATCAAGAATTTATTGGGATGACATCAACAGGTCTTTGAGGCAATTCCACCAGGGAGACCACCTGACAGGGGGTTTGAGCACACCATTGAGTTGGAGGAGGGGGCCAAACCTATGATCACCCCCCCCCGCCCTAATCGTCATCCTAGGAGGTTCAAGGATGAGATAGAGAAGGCAATCAAGGAATTGTTGGCGATGGGACACATCAGACCGAGCAACAACCCATTTGCTTCTTTAGTTGTCTTAGTTTTGAAGAAGGATGGCACCATGAGGATGTGCATTGATTACCGAGCCTTGAATAAGAAAACCATCAAGAACCAGTACCCTATCCCACGCATTGACGAGTAGATGGATGAACTGCATGGGGCAGTTTTCTTCTCAAAAATTGATCTACGCTCTGGATATCATCAGATCAGCATCCGAGAGAAGGACATAGAGAAGACGACATTTTGATGTCATTTTGCACACTTTGAGTTCCTAGTTATGCCATTTGGGCTAACCAATGCACCCGCTACATTCCAGTCCTGCATGAACCATATATTCAGGGATCAGTTAAGGAAATCAGTCTTGGTTTTCTTCGACGACATCTTGATTTATAGCCAGTCATGGCAAGAGCATATGAGGCACCTGGATGAGGTATTGAGCATCATGGAGGCACAATCATTATATGCCAAAGAGTCCAAGTGCGAGTTTGGTATGACGGAGTTTCTTTACTTAGGCCACATCATCAATGCACAAGGGGTATAGGTGCACCAAGAGAAGTTCAGGGCCATTCTGGATTGGCCAATGCCCAAGAATGTGACAGAATTAAGGAGACTCTTCGGGTTGTGCAGCTATTACAGGCGGTTCATCTGGGGTTTTTCTCATCTTGGAGCACCGCTGACAGATCTTACCAAGCATGGGGCCTTCATATGGACCAAGAAATCACAAGAAGCCTTTGATCACATGAAGGAATTCATGGGAATTTTTCTAGTGTTGGCACTACTAGACTTCACCTTGCCATTTGTACTAGAGTGTGATGCATCCGACGAAGGGATCGGGGAAGTTTTGATGCAGGGAGGACACCCCATTGTATTTGAGAGACAAAATCTTAGTCAACCTGAGAGGTTATTCTCCATTTATGACAAGGAAATGTTGGCAATCATGCATGCCTTGACCAAGTTTAGATAATATTTGGTGGGCAGCAAATTCATGGTCAAGACCAATCACAACAGTTTGAAGTATTTCCTTGAGCAGAAGGACCTCAGTGAGCGCCAACAAAAATGGGTGATGAAGGTACATGCATTCGACTTTGACATAGATTATGTCAAGGGGAAGAAGAACATTGTGGCCGATTCACTATCGAGGAGACTTGCGACATGTTCTTTGATGGAGATTTCAACAGATTGGAAATCCCACTTGTTAGTGGAATATTCCAAGAACAAGTTCGCTTGTGAGGTGATGGATGGGCAGATACAGGATGATCGGCATAAGATCATTGACGATGTCAAATTTTACAAGGATAGAGTCTACTTGGTGATAGATTCAGGGCTTAAGAAGAAGATCCTCACGGCAGTTCATGATTCACCTCTAGCAGACCATTAGGGTTTTTTTTAAACCTACAGATAGATCAGAGAGAGGTTCTCATGGAAGGGCCTCAAATAGGACGTTATGAGACACATCGGTGAGTGTGTGACTTGCCAGCAGAACAAGTCAGAGCATGCTCTTCCAGCAGGGCTACTTCAGCCACTCCCCATTCCAGAGCAGAAATGGGAGAGTATATATATGGACTTCATCACCGGTCTACCCAAGGTCCAGGGTAAGGACTGTATCTATGTAGTGGTCGACATATTGACCAAGTTTTCTCACTTCTACGCCATACCGAAAGAGCACAGTGCAGTTTAGGTAGCCGATATTTTCTTCAGGGAGGTCTTCAGACTTCATGGGTTGCCGAAGAGCATCGTCGGTGACAGGGGCAGTCGGTTCATAGGGACATTTTGGAGAGAGTTGTTTCGGTTGGTGGAGAGAGAGTTGACACCTAGCACCAGCTATCACCCTCAGACAGATGGGCAGACCGAGATTGTCAACAAGTGGGTTGAAGGGTATTTGAGGAACTATGTAGGAGCACAACAGAGAATGTGGGTAAAGTGGTTACATTTAGAAGAACATTGCTACAACACCACCTTCCACATGTCCATTGGTATGACACCCTTCCAAGCATTGTACGTATATGATGCTCCCACTTTGGTAGAATTGGTCTTCAGGGAGAGAAGAGCTCCCAAGGCCAAGGATTGGATCATAGAGAGTCAGGAGATCCTCAAGTTGTTGAAAGAGAACCTACAGATGACGCAAAATCGATAGAAGACAAGTGCCGACAGGCACAGGATAGAGCACAACTTTGAGGTTGGAGTTTTCATTTTCTTGAGACTCCAACCCTATAGACAGTCATCTCTGAAGAAGAGTGGGGCCAACAAGCTCAAACCCAGATTTTATGGTCCTTATAGGATCATGCGCCAAGTAGGCGAGGTTACTTATGAGCTAGAGCTTCTATAGGGGAGAAAGATTCATAATGTGTTCCACGTGTCTTGCCTCAAAAAGGCAGTGGAACAATTCATTAGCACATCAGAGGATCTTCCCCCGTTGGATGAGGAGGGACAGTTGGAGTTAGTTCCAGAGGAGTTTTTGGAGTTCCAGGAGTGAAAACTGAGGAGCAGGGTCATCAGAGAGTGTTTGATCAGATGGAGAGGGCTTCCAATAAAGGACACTACTTGGAAGAGCGAGCAGGTTTGAAACACCCTGGACTGGTATTGCTTGAGGACAAGCAATTTTGGGAAAGGAGGACTATAATGTCCCTTTCCAAATAGAAGCTCCAGAGAGGAGGCTTAATGGTCTAAAATGCCCCGTTAGACTATAGCCAAGAACAAAGAGGGGTAAACAGGGTTACTAGAGGTCACTCCAGTCACAGGTGTTATATTCAGAAAGTGACATTGAGCTAAAAAGGGTTAAAAGCGCTTTTAATTCATTATGAGCTAAAAATAGAAGTCAACAGTGAATTAGGGTTTCAGCATGATTTAGGGTTTTGGAAAGCTATAAAGGAAGGGTTAGCAACCTAATTCATCATTATGCAGATTATGACTTGTCATTGAGGAGAAGAGGTGCATCTTAGGAGAGATATTTCAGTGTATTCCAGGAGGAAGACACCAGTTGGCTGATTTTGGTGTTGAAAGACACACCCTAGTCACCGGGAAGATCATCTAGGTCTTCCATCATTCTTCATTGATTCCATAGTGCTCCCATATTATGGATATTATCTTTTAGTTACTTATTTGTATTCCCGCTAAGATCCTTTTGTCTTTTGATCTAGCCGAGTGTTGTTATTTTATTCAACCACAGTTGCTTATTTGTATTTCGACTAAGATCCTTTGTCTGTTGATCTAGTCAAGTATTGTTAGTTTATTCAACCGCATTCGACCATTTTGTAATCCATAGAGATATCATAATACAAACTTTGCAGACCTTTGTCGCGTTTATTATTTCTATGATCATTTATATGTTGTAAACCTTTGATCCTACACACACATTAGTAGCGTTTCCTAGACTATACAAGTCAGAAACATTACAGATTGAGACCTATCCACCTTGTATAATGGATTATTATGTTTTAGGGGATTTTAGAGAGATGAGGCGCTAGGGTTGTCTCATATATAGAGAGGAGGGTTTCCTCATTTTTCATAACTCATCTTAAGGAGAACTACTAAACTCATCTTCTATCTTTCTTATTCAAGGAGTACTTATGCGCACTTTCTTGGATATGATCTTGTGGATTATTTTCAAGTTTCTTTTGGATGATTTCATGGTTAGGATTTCTTTGATGCTCATTGCTTTGACTAGTAAGTTTTTTTTTCAAGTCTTTGTTGGTTTATTATTGATGTATTAAGTAAATGTTTTATCGAAGTGGTGATAATTTCATGCTATATTGTATTTTCTTGGATAAATATTTGTCTTTGAACCCTAGGAAGGTTTGTAGTGGACTAACTTCCCTTGTTATCACTTATTTAATGCTTGTTGAAGGACATAAGGGTGTTTCTATGGTTTGTAGTGGACTACCCTAGTATTTATCTTATAGGTTAAGGTTATAGGGTTTGTAGTGGCCTACCTTATGGTTTTCACCATAATCTGTATTGATATCTTGCTAAAGGAATTTAGAAGACATAGGACAACCTCATGGGGTTTGTAGTGGACTACCTTAAGTTGTTATCCTAAAGGATCAATACCAAGGGTTTGTAGTGGAGTACCTTAGGGTGGACTACCATGGCTAGGATTTTTGGGTGGGGATACTACAAGAGATTCCAACATTGTTCGTTGGGGATCATGGTATTAGTGGTACATATTATACATTCCACTTATTGAGATATTGATCATAGATATGCTAGCTAATGTGATGCCAATTTATTGGTGAATCTTAACAACATCTTGTGCATTTTTATTATGTAGAGATTGTATTTTGTACATGATCTTGGAGAGTTGATATTTTTTGTTGTATTCTTAATATGTGATTATACATTTTACCATTACCTTGGAGTGTTAGGGTTTGGGGAAAACCCTACGAAGACAAAGGGTCCCTAGGGTTTGGATTTACCCTAGTAGAAAAAACGAGTGTTTTGCATTAAAGAAGGCTCTTGAAGACTAACTTGGATATAGCTTCAAAACCTATAATGGTCATGGAATCAATGAATGATTCCAAACTTTCAACTGTTTTGCGTAGTGATGGGTACCAATGGCAAGGTTGTTGGATTCTCTTGGAGTTGAATTTAATTTTACTCTTGCTTCAATATTTTCATGTACCTATATGCCTAATATACCATCGAGGTATCCCATTGTACTATTCATTTCTCATTGAGCCTTAAATATTCTCTACAAGAGTTCCCAATCAATATAGCATTAGTGTCAAGCACCTTGTTAAACATCTTACTATGATTACACACATGGGATACATCTTACTATGTTCCCAATCCATATAGATAATTAGTTAAAGGTGTAATCCCCTCTACATATCTCAAAATTAATAGAAAAATGAGATCTATGTGGGTCGATAAGCCCCCCTCCCATGTGGGTGAAACTTTAAAACCCACACAAATTACAAGATGCCAAGTGCCCCAATCTTCACTTCCTCGAAGGGTACTAACTATGAATCATTTCTCTAATCAATAAAATATTATCTATGGATCCAAGATCCATCAAATAACCTAGATCTTCAAATTTCATAAGACCCCCACCATACCAATGCACATATTTATAAATTTCACTCATAAGAGTATGCCACATATCAGCCTTCCTCCATGGTCACATAAGACTAAACACCACACAAGTCTTCTTGAGATTCCTTTTACACTTCCAATCATGAAATAAATAGATGACCATGATTGATATGGGTCCAAAAGTACCTTCCTCCCCAAGGAAACTACTTGTAACCCGCACCAATCATTTAGTTCCATGTGCCTTCCTTAACATGTATCTAAAATGGATTAAACCAATGACCATAAGACTATTCTTCACTATAAAAATTTCCAATCAATGATCTAGATTCATTGGATTGAAGGTTATTGGTTTACATTAGTTGGGATTAGCCAACTTCCTCTCCCATTGACCCTATTTACACATGTTAGTACATGGGCTATAACACCTTAGATTCTATCACTATTGTTTATCTTAATATCATTGGGAAGACATAATCATTGCAAGTCAGAATGTCCCCCTCCCTTTAATGTGCGCCTTTATGGCCTGCATAAATAGGAGGGAAACATGTGTCCTCTTCTCATAGCCTTAGCCCCATACTTATTCCACATGCACTTTATCCTAGGTTTCAACCTTGGTCATTGATATTGTCATTGATCAATGTTCATGTTCATTGTGGATGATAAAGGGCCCTCCCCCTACATGTGTACCTTTATAACTCATACTAATAGGATTCCACCACATGCCCTAGGTTTGGAAAGGAATATAACACTTAAAACATAATAGTATAAACCATGGTTGTCCTGAGACCAACTTTATAATTGATTCCACTACAACCTAGATTTGTAAGTAAAATATTCAATAGTGATACTCAATAATTCCCTGCCTCCATGCTCAACTTACCCATGGTTAATAGTGACCATTCAAGCTTCTATCTTAGGTCTCTAAAGTCCCATTACCATACCAGATAGAGTTGAGCCCTTGGAATTCAAAAATAGCAATAATGCATGTGCAATGCAATTGGAGAATGAATACAATGTCATCATCAAAATATGTGTTGTAGGAAATAATTCCCATTGACTAGGGTTAGGTCATTGATAGAGTGGATAAAAGAAAAACTACTCAACTTTCCAGAATTAGTTATTATGTCAAAGAAAATGGTAATGGATAGAGGAAAATACCTTTGACCAGGTGGTTGGCACCATTTGTTCCCTCTCACAAATTTCTCAGAGAAAGTCTTGAATAATCCAATATTCTCCTAGACTCTACACACCAATTGAAAACAACCTTCCTTAATCCATTAAAATCATTGAAAATATGAGAAGAACTTGTAACTAACTAATCTTAACTAGCATCATGTGGTTAATTCCTCCTCAAATCACAAAATTAACAATCAATCATCAAGTAAATTACATTATAAATAATTTTTGGGGGGTGTCTAGAGGTGGAAGAAGAGATATATTCATATATTAATTAAAATGTGAAATAGAAGTTATAATAATGTAATAATGTACCCAATCTGATGTTGGCACCTTCATCACCATAGGTTGAATTCCTCCAACCCAAATCACTTATTGAATTCTAATCTACTTTAAAACTCCTCAACATACATGAATGGGAAAATGAACAAGGATTTAGATCCCAATTCTTCGCAAGATAGTTACTCTAAAAAACAAGAGTTTCTATAGAAGAGGCTAGTCATAAAATCTAGGGTAAAAATATCTAATGGAAATGCTCCATCATATGGATGCTAGAAAGGTAAGTGAAGTTCTCCTTCTCCAACATTTGAACTCAATTTATAGCATTACAATTTGGTTAATTTCATTGGTAACAATAATTAGAGTTCATATGTGGAAAAACCCTATAAACCCCACTTAGGAGTGTGTAATTAATGCACATTTATTATGTTTTTCTCTTTTTAGTATATACATGTACCTTTTCTTAAGAGAAAACGTGGGTACCTACGTGTTGCATGGAAGAAAGGCACATGTATGAGGTAAAATGAATAAACTATCATATATTTCATGTGGAGAAAAAGTAAACCCTAGAATAAATTTTGGCCAAAAGGAAATTAGAGGTCAATGATGACCAAATAATGCTATAACATATGCCCCTTAATGTACGAGGTCAAAAGGGAAGTTGATGGCCAAAATGCATTATAATAATAGAGAGGAATCAACTAAGTGACAATAGGAAGAGTGCCATGAACTCGAGATCTTAAAGGTACCTACAAAAAAAAACAAAGTATTAGACGACTCTCTTCCCCAAGGAAATTATACCCGTGCTCAGATGGAAAAACAAGCATGGATGAAAAATCAAGTGCATTGTGGATCCATGAATTATATATAATGCAAAATCATGGACACAAAAATATACATAGTGAAGACATGTCAAATATAGATCATAGCCATGAGCAAGTGACAAAGTGTATCTATATATAAATGTACATTAGGAGAATAATCAAAACTATGTGAAAGGAAAAACTAGTACTACTACTACTACTACTACCCAAGGTTTTGATTCCAAATTTGTTGAATGTACGAATATACACTATGTGAATAAATGAGTTTTTATCAAACATGGGAGAAATAATTTGATCACCAATCATTGATGTATACCATTAACAAACTCGAGGAAACACACCAATAATTAAAAGGGGCACCAAGGTACTTAATACATTCTAGCAAGTGTGAATTGATGTGTTGATGTCGAACATGTTAGCGATAAAAAATGCACTGGCATTTTTTAAAGAATGATGCCTAATCTTGTAGGGAAAATTTGACTAGCTTCCCGAGCTCCAAATGCAGATTTGAAAGCACCATTGGAAAGCTTAGGATTTCTAGATGTCGATCGACTATTCAAGCATGTAAAATGAACTCTCCATGACTGAGAAATTTGATTTTAAAAAAATTTGCGCTTTCACCAGCTAACCCGTCTTGAATTTTGCTAGTTAGCTGGTGAAAGCTCTGCTTTTCACCAACTAAGTAGCGGATTTTTGGATAAATTAGATGGTGAAAGCCTGTCACGGCCAAAATAACCGAAATTTTGCCCAGATCGGGATTTTTTGAGTTTGAATGGTTTGAAACCACTTCAAATGGACAGTTGTTGAATTATCAAGTCTGATTCAAAGGCTAGTTTTGAGGGATAAGGTCAAAAAGAGGTTTTTCAACTACATTTGGCATCTTTTTCAAAGGCAGAAAATTAGGGTTTTTTCACACTTCACCAAATTCGAATTTTATCTTTGGAGGACCAAATCAAACAGCCTTGGGAGGCTAAAACTGCACTTCATCAACAATCTACTACTCTTAGATATGGGTTGACCTCATCTTGAGGATCTCTTCCTAGTTTTTTGTAAATATAGTTTACTTTCTATTTTTAGAATATCATATCCATTATTTTAGGATCTGAGAACTGTGATGTAAAGCTATAAAGCTATAGACTTAAGACAGACAGGAGGTTGGATTCTGGAGTGATCCGGATTATTTTCGGCACGAAATGAGAGCGGAGATATAATAAAGAAATGCACAGAGATATTGCAGATATTCAATAATATAACAAAAATGTATCAGAGATGCAACCATAAACATAGATATACAGTAATACACGATTTCT
>ML801437.1:15653-88687 GCA_009831015.1 Picea engelmannii | reverse complement strand
AGAAATGTACAGAGACTGTAAAAATACAGAGTGAAAGACTCGCTAGAATGGTGGCAGCTTATCTCTGAGAAGAGATGTGACGGCTACTCGCATTCGCAAGAAAATGATTACAATGAGGCTCGGAAGGCCTTTTTACAATAGACAGGAATGCCAAAAGTCCTAGACATCCAAAAACCTAACCCTAGGAGATGAACCGCCAAAAGTCATGTGGTCCCCGCTTGGGTAAGTTGGTGCATCAACTTCCCGGGGTCGTAACTTTTGCATACGATCTCCGTTTTAGGCGTGTGATAGCTCGTTGGAAAGGTATCTTCGAGGAGATTCATTTTGGGGGCTCAATCATGCCTTCGGCTATCATTGAGAACCTTGATCTTGAAAAACCTTCATTTGGACTCTCAAAATGGCCCCGAAAGTAAAACCTGCTAAAAATAGTAAATTGCCAAAATGGCCAGAAAACTGTTTTGAGCCATTTGGAAAAGGTGGGTGGCCCCCGATATCCACCTGGATCATGGAGAAACTTGAACTATTGTACTAAGGCTCTTATCTTCTAATAGAATCACAGTTTCCTTTTTCCATCAATATCAGATTTATTCATAAACTATTTTGCTTTGTATTTTAATTCAATTTAGTTCATCTTTTAAGAACTATCATCTTCTTATAAAGCTCATAAATTCGAATTAAAAGACTTCTTACTATCTTGTATGACCCTACATTCATTGTATTTGGTTATCTTGATTAGTATTCTTCATACCCTGTCCAATTATTCCATTTGATCATTGATTTCTAAAAGAACTGGTTTATTCAAATACTTGATAAGTTGTTCTTCTCATTAGTCACTGAATTATCCCATTGATCCACAATTTCATAAACACAAAAAACCATTATTTTCTTAATTTACCAAGCATCCTTAGCCTACAACCCTAAGGAGTTTCTTGGAGTGATAACAAATTGGCGTCGTTGCCGGGGAGAGGAGATCGAAGCTTAGCTTCCCTAGGAGACGACATAGATCTGATCTTTGATGATAGACAAAGGTTGGACACTACATTGGTTGTAATCATCTATCTGGCGACTCCATGAAGGACGAATTCAGTGCCGAATCCATCAAGGATGGATCTGTCGGCGACTCCACTGGTATATAAATGAATCAGATCTTAGCAAAGAGGTATGCATTCTGCAATTTCTCAAGTATTTATGGCTTCCCTAATCCAGTGCCTAGTAGAGATGAATGGGAAAATAGTCTTCCTAGATTTCGAGGAGAAGAGTGGGAATTGCCAGCTGAACAGTTGTTGGAATTTCATGATTACATGCATCGGTTGCAAGTTGTGCATGAGGATGTTCAGATCCGACTCTTCTGTTTCTCATTAGAGGTAATTGCTCGTGATTGGTACCGGTCTCTGCCTTATGCCAGTATCAACTCTTTGGTATATTTTCATGTGTTTTGTAAAGAAATTTTTCTAAATGATCTTCTCTATCCTGAATGTTGTCATGAATTTCATTTATTGACTAAAGATTTGGATGTTCATGAAAAGTACGCTGCTATAGAGAATACTCTTCAGTATCCAGAAATTGTTGATCCACATTATGATAGCCATGAGGATGGCCTTAACATTGTATCAGATTCATCTATTAAAGATGATTGTCATGATGATCAGATTGTTTCTTTCGAAATATTTAAAGATGATGATCAGATTATTCCTTCTGAACACTTTCAAGATGTTGAGCAGATTGACAAATCAGCAAGTGACATTTTCAGATTTGCAGAAGATCATGAGGGCAGCCTATAGTTTCAAGATTTGCAGGAACTAAAAGTTTGCAGCAGATACAAAGAAAGTGATGGTGAAGAGGAGCAGAAAGGTTCTGATCAGAAATTGAGTTTGTATTTTCCTCCAACAGAGATTAAGCAGTCTACATCCAGCATTAAGACCAGTGAAAGCAATCAGCAACATTGTAGTCAGTTGGATCAGCAACTCAAAGAGGTATTTCATCATACCTTCAATGACCCTTTTGCTGACTATTTAGAGTCTATGAGAAGCATGGATGTTAAAATAGTTTTGTCAGAAGAAGATTGTCTTTATCATCCTTTCAAACCTCTTTTCTGTATGATATGGCTTCCTTTATTTTCCGGGGCAAGATCTAGCACGATGTCAATAAATCATTTCCTGACATGGCTTCATTGGAAGCATGAATTCACTTAATAAGAGCCAGTACAGTTGGTTAAGAAGTAGGAGTAGGAAAGAAAATAAGCTCCCCATACCAGCAGTCAGATCCTTTCAGTTATTGGTTGTGGAATAAACAGGCAGTCTACAGGCAGGCTTCAAGTTTTCAGGCTACAGGTTTGTAGGGGATTAGTTCTAAAGGCCAAATGACTCCAAATTCTTCATGAAGCTCCATTTGGTCTCTCTTGCCCAAAATCCTTTGGGTGCTCCAAAATGTCTTTGGCATTATCTGCAATACAAAAAAAAAAATGTTATTCATTTTAATCCTAGCCTTTGCTTTTATAATTAAAAAATCTCATCAAAAAATAAATGTGAACTTTTAAATATTCTAACCCTAATCCTTTATACCAAATTCTATTTTGGGAGTTTCTAAAGCCAAACCAGGCCTCGGGCTTTATGGTTTTTTAAAAGTTTGGGGGAACCCACAGGCCCAAGGCCATGAGCCAAGCCACAGGTCTAATTCACAAAGAAGATCCACTGATAGGTGTCTTCAGGAAGCTGCCCATAATAGTTTCATGTGATTTCGATCTGTCTGTGTTATTTGAGCCAGGTGCACATAATTTTGCAAGTGTCCATATCTACAGGTCCAGTTACAAATTCAAAGTTCACAAGCCGAATTTACATGCCACGCAGCACATTAAAGCCATATACAAACGCTTATATCCATATTTGAGGTTCTCCAAGTTTCTTATCAGGAGATCAAAAAACAGGTGTCGAGACAATGGTTTAAAAGAACTCACAGCTCGCACCATGATTACTAAGGTTTCTCTTTAGCACCGAGGGACCATAAAATTATGCATGGCATTCTTCAGATTCAGAGTTATATGGTGTTTTGGTCTTTCCTGTTTATCCTCCATATGTCTCTATCCTTCATCTCACCGTTATGTGTCTCTCAATACATCTCCATGACCAGGTATAAGAGTTGGCAAATAATGGAGTGTATATCCCAAATTTTCAGGCACATAATCAGTGGTAATTAAAATGATTAAAGATAGTCGAAGATAAGAAGATAGGTGGCAGAGCATCAATAGAAATAGTCAAATTCCAGCCTTCAAAGATGCCTGCTATCAAATTGGAGATATCATGATTGTTCCATATTTTCAAGAAGACAGGAGTGCAGAGCCACGAATCAAGTAATGGAATCAGATGCAGCGACGACTAAAGGAGCAGTTGCTTACAACATTATACCATTAGATGCACCTGTGGTGGCTAATGATATCACCCATTTTCCAGAGGTGAAGGCTGCAATTTCAGCATTAAGTTATTCTAGAGATTTGCCAAGGCTGCCGGATGATTATCCCATGCCTCAAATGCGGAGCCTGGATATTCTAGATCTTCTACAATATATTTTTGGATTTCAGAAAGACAATGTGAGCAACCAGCGGGAATATATTGTTCTCTTGCTTTCACATGCACAAGCTCGCCTTCGTATCCCTGAGGAAGTTGAACCAAAGATGGATGAAGAAGCAATCCGCACGGTGTTTGAGAAATCTTTGGATAATTATACAAAATGGTGCAGCTACTTGGGCATGCCTGTTTGGAATAACATGGAAGTATTGCAGAAGATAAAAAAGTTGATTTTAGTGTCTCTATACTACTTGATTTGGGGGGAAGCTGGCAATGTTCACTTTTTGCCTGAGTGCATCTATTACATATTTCATCATATGGCAAGAGAACTGGAAGAGATATTGCGATAAGAATTAGAAAAACCAGCCAAGAGTTGCATTGGCGATGCTGGAGTATCCTTTCTTCAGCAAGTCATCATTCCATTATATGAAACTATGGCAGTGGAGGCAACAATTTGTGATAATGGTAAACAACCACATTCTGCATGGTGGAACTATGATGATTTCAATAAGTGTTTTTGGTCCCGTAATTGTTTTGAGCTAGGTTGGCCATGGCACAAGGATCCACCATTTTTCTTTAAACCTAAGAAAGGAGTTAAGGCTTCAAGTGACAGTCACTGAATTGGTAAAACCTACTTTGTGGAACACCAGACATTCTTCCACTTGTATCATAGCTTTCATCACTTATGGATCTTCTTGTCTATGATGTTTCAGGGTTTGACCATCATAGTTTTCAATGATGGGAATATTAATCGGGGTGTGATAAAAGTAATGTTTGTTGTTGGAATACTCGCTCCAGCTGCCTATATGACTTGGGATTTGGCCGAGTCAAGCGAGCCCTTCATTACTTCTGTCATCAATGGTTTTGATCTTGTGTTGACATTCTCAACTAATTCTGTGGATGATTTACATGATGAAGTCACAACATCAGCATGGGTAAATGATTTTAGGGAACATATTGAAAGAACAAGGTTTCTTAGTACAATTTATCGTTCTGCGATGGCATTAGGATCCTGGTTACCATCGATTGCTAAAGCTAGTAGGGCTAGAGTTGCAAGGGCTAGTGCAATCTGACGTCCAATTTCAAACAACACTTAGGTTGTTATGAGACAAGCACAAACTATGGCACAAGTTGTTGTTTTCACGAGGCCATCTCTTGGACTTTCAGGATGGTCATGCATGGGTGCTTGTCGTCGTACAGTATCCACAACAACATCATCATCACCAGTAAAAGGTGAATCAAAGGCTCTCATGAGTGAAAGAAGTGATGGTGCCAAGTCTGCTATTATGCACTTTAGTGATATAAAAACAACAGAAAGTGCAACTTCATCATAATCTAGTGTGGAAGGCAATATAAATTCAACATGGAGCAAAGGATCAGATCTTTCATATTCTGCTCCCCCTGGTGAAGAATATATAGACCATGAACTCGATGGAGAGGAAGAAAAGGACCTAATTACCTCTGAATCCATTAAAGATCATTCAGTTGAGGAAGATATAAGCAAGGATTATTTATGGCATCAATTTGAGCAAGAACTAAAGAGGAAATCAAAAGAGGATTAGCAAGAGCGTGAAGAAGAGGTTGCAGTGGCAAAAGAAATTATAGAAGATGAGGAGAATGTTGTTGCTATGGCTAATGAAATTGTTGGCCATGGTAGTACAGACATGGAGCTTAGTTTATCTGATAGTGGCTCAAGAATGATAGGTTGTTGTAAATTTGCAGGGAGATAAATCAAAAGAACACTGAGTTTTTGGTGAACAACAGTTTTGAATATGAAAGGTTTCTTTTGGCCAAATACAGATCTTTCACCAGCGCAAAGAGAAAAATTATAACCAGTTAGCTGGTGAAAAGTAGAACTTTCACCAGCTAACTAGCAGATCATAAGGTGAATTAGCTGGTGAAACTACAGAAAGAAATTTTTGGAAAATTAAGTTGGAGCAAGGCAATTTTGGAGTATTTGAAAAGGTATGGGAGCATCAAATGATTAACCACCAAATCAAGAAAAACTTAGCATCAAAGATTCGTGGAAGATCCTCAGACTAAAGAGGTCGCAAAAGAGGCATCTAATATGGTCTTAGCAGATGACATTTTCAGTTCAATAGTTGCAGCTGTTACTGAAGGTTGTTCCATTTTACAACAACATGAAGGTTTTAATTCGGTACACAATATCCTCAAATATTGGTGAAATTGCTTCAATATTTCTAATGGCAGCTTTAGTACGAGATGGTCATACACTTGTAAGTTTTCCCCAACTCAGGACATGAGACCAATGTTCCTCTTGGGAAGGGTTTTAGGTGTCCCTTTTCAAAGAAATATCACATGTTTTCTCTTTCGAAGCCGATCCATGTGATTACTTCTCAACTGGAAAAGATAAAGCTATAACCCTTAATGATTCTTAACAAGGTTTTGAGCCATGGGCTTATAGGAGGAAGAAGATCTCTAATATCTATATTCATCATGGCTAGGTAGCCAATATCCAGATTTGTGGAAATATATATTAGGTTTTGGTACATTTTATTCCAAAGGACCTAGGTGGTTGGCTCAGTCTTCTAATTCAATATGGATCAGTTATGTTCTGAAAATCTTCTTCCAAAGTCCTTTCAGGGCAATGACATGACTGAAAAACTTGCATTGATATGGAGATCGAAATAGAGATGGACATTGGTTCACAAGGTGCAATGATGCTCTTCGAAGAAATCAAGCAGGGTGAAGTGTTTGATTCAACACACCAGGGCATCTCAAGACAAATGTGTTGTATCTGAAGCTGTTGGAAAACGAAAAGTCAAAGACCTCAAGCTGCCTGCAATACTCTCATTTCAAGGTTGAATTTATCCTAGAATTTTCAAAACCACGGTTACATATTTCACCATCCTGCCTATGTTCAACACTTTTCTTCTTAATAAAGATATTGCCACAACAGATGCCACGTCAATGTGCAAACAACATTTCCAAGGGAGTTTGAAGCAAACATGCTACAAATAAAGAAGATTGGGAAAGACAACAACAAACTTTGGAAAATAGGCAGATGATAAATTGCAAAGGCTGAATTACTCCATGCCCAATACTAAAGGCACAGGGCCTGTCAGGTTCTTGGAGACCTCGCAGGGAGGTCTCCATCCCAATTGGAGCCAAATGTTAGCGATAAAAAATGCACTGGCATTTTTAAAGAATGATGCCTAATCTTGTAGGGAAAATTTGACTAGCTTCCCGAGCTCCAATTGTAGATTTGAAAGCACCATTGGAAAGCTTAGAATTTCTAGATGTTGATCGACCATTCAAGCATGTAAAACGGACTCTCCATGACTGAGAAATTTGATTTTAAAAAAAATGTGCTTTCACCAGCTAACCCGTCTTGAATTTTGCTAGTTAGCTGGTGAAAGCTCTGCTTTTCACCAGCTAAGGAGCGGATTTTTGGGTAAATTAGCTGGTGAAAGCCTGTCATGGCCAGAATAACCAAAATTTTGCCCATATCAAGATTTTTTGAGTTTGAATGGTTTGAAACCACTTCAAATGGACAGTTGTTGAATTACCAAGTATGATTCAAAGGCTAGTTTTGAGAGATAAGGTCAAAAAGAGGTTTTTCAACTACATTTGGCATCTTTTTCAAAGGCAGAAAATCAGGGTTTTTGCACACTTCACCAAATTCGAATTTTATCTTTGGAGGACCAAATCAAACAGCCTTGGGAGGCTAAAACTACACTTCATCAGCAATCTACTACTGTTAGATATGGATTGACCTCATCTTGAGAATCTTTTCCTAGTTTTTTGTAAATATAGTTTACTTTATGTTTTTAGAATATCAGATCCATTGTTTTAGGATCTGAGAACTGTGATGTAAAGCTATAAAGCTACAGACTTAAGACAGACAGGAGGTTGGATTCTAGAGACACTTGGACTATTGTACTAAGGCTCTTATCTTCTAATAGAATCATAGTTTCCTTTTGCCATCAATATCAGATTTATTCATATACTGTTTTACTCTGTATTTTAATTCAATTTAGTTCATCTTTTAAGAACTGTCATCTTCTTATAAATCTCCTAAATTCGAATTAAAAGACTTCTTACTATCTTTTATGACCCTGCATTCATTGTATTTGGTTATCTTGATTAGTATTCTTCATACCCTATCCAATTATTCCATCTAATCATTGATTTCTAAAAGCACTGGTTTATTCGAATACTTTATAAGTTGTTCTTCCCATTAGTCACTGAATTATCCCATTGATCCACAATTTCATAAACACAAAAAACCATTATTTTCTTAAGTTACCAAGCATCCTTAGCCTACAACCCTAAGGAGTTTCTTGGAGTGATAACAGAACACTTGTAGAATCTATCAATCAGGGGACATTAATGTATTCCCATTGTCAATAGTGATGGAACCTGTTAAGGTTTAAGCTATTATTAGAGTTCTTTGCATTTCATTAGATAACAATAGCATAAGATAGGATCACTGAGAAATACACAATCACAAGAGACACATCATTTATCCTGGGAAACCCTCATGGGTGAGAAAACCCATCAAAACTTCCTTATTATAGATAGCCAATACAATGCCAAAAGATAACTCAAGAAAATACAAAAAGTCCTCTCCCAAGAATGTGCCTCTCTCTCTCTCTCTCTCNCCAACTGTAGCTCTGAAACTTTTCTCTCAATGAACAAGTGAGTGTGTGTCTAAGTGAGGTGCTAGCCTCCTTAATTATATGATTCTGGTACGTGTGGAAGTGTCTCTTCACTGGCAGGGCCAAATTCTTATTTTGGGTGGTTATAACCACCTTTAATATATTTTGGGGTCGACTTCTTATTCTTCCTATTACAATTATAATTTAACCAATCCACAAAAGGGGATTTTGTATTTTACAATAGCCAACATGATCAATCTGCAATAGGGGATTGATCTAATGAATAATACCACAATAATAATTAGAATACACTTTGAAGTTACATTATTTCAACACTCCCCCTTAACAAGAAGGGTATTCTACAACAACATCAAGAGAGAGAGAGAGGACAACATCATCAACAACATCAAGTGGGTGAGAGGACAACATCATCAATATCATCTTGGAACACTGACTGACATATCTATAAATCATTGGAAGTTTTTCTCATCAACAGCATCGTCATTCTCAATGGAATGAAATCATCATCTACATCAATATGAATTAGTATAAAACTAATACATCGTCATCACATCACAAGGCTAGTCACATCATCACAACATGAGGCTGGTCACATCATCACAACACGAGGCTAGCTAATCATCACATCATGAGGCTATCACACTACACAACAATTAAGATGGAATCACAATACTAGACTGGCTTAACGTCACAACCATTAAGCTGGAAGCATAGTACTATCTTGTCTTTATGTCACAACAATTAAGATGGAAGCACAATACTCGGCTTGCTTTTCATCACAACAATTAAGCTGGAAGCACAATACTCAACTTGCTTTTCGTCACAGCAATTAAGCTGGAAGCACAATACTCGGCTTGCTTTTCATTACAGCAATTAAGCTGGAAGCACGGTACTAGATTGGATTTACGTCACAAAAATTAAGCTGGAAGCACAGTGCTAGGCATATCTCAACACAACAACTAGACTGGCTTTACGTCACAACGATTAAGCTGGAAGCACAGTACTAGATATATATCAACACAACAACTAGACTAGCTTTACGTCACAATGATTAATCTGGAAGAACAGTACTAGATATATCTCAACACAACACTACTCCCCCATTCGAGGGAGGTCCTTTCGGAATATACCAAGCTTATCTCGAAAGTGCTCAAAATTTATACAATACAGAGGCTTGGTCAACACATCGACAACCTGTTCATCCGTGCTAACATATTGGAGCTTTATGTCTCCTCTCTGCACCATGTCACGGATGTAATGATATCGGATCTCTATGTGTTTTGACTTGTAATGAAATACAAGATTCTTTGTCATATTTATGCAGCGCTGGTTTTCACATAGGATTGTGGTTGCTTCCATCTCTAGGTCGAATAGACCAGACAATAACTTACGAAGCCATATAGCTTTATAGCTGGCAGAACACACAACAATTTATTCTGCTTCCATTGTACTGAGAGCAATGTTGGATTGCTTCCTACTCTTCCATGAGATCATGGTTGATCCCAAACTGAAACAACATCATGAAGTGCTCTTCCTGTCAAAGACACTTCCAACCCAATCTGAATCAGTGTACCCACTTAGTGTGAAATCATGATCTCCATCATAGTTGATACCACAATCTAATTTACCCTTAACGTACCTCATCACATGTTTTGCAGAAACTAGGTAAACATGTCTGGATTCTACCAGAAACTGACTCAAGGTGTTCATAGAAAAATAGATATATGGTCTGGTGTTCATCAGGTACATCATTGATCCAATGATCTGTCTATACAACATGGCATCAATAAATTCTGACGAAGTGTCGACCAGTAGCTTTAGCTTCTCTTCCATGGGTGTATTCATGGACTTGCACTCCAACATGCCGAATCTCTTCAGAATTTTGACTGCATACTTCCCTTGGTTAAGGAAGATTCTCTTTGGGCTCTGCCATACCTCAAGACCTAAGAAATAATGCATCAGGCCAAGGTATTTCATCTCAAATTCTGAGGCAAGCTTCTTCTTACATTTGTTGATGAGCTTTTCTTCTCCATTTAAGAATAAATCATCCACATACAACAACAATATCACCAGCTCATCATTCATAATCTTGAATTAGAGGTTAGAATATGTTTACTCTTGGTAAAGCCCAAGCTCATCAGAAAGTTGTCTATCATGACATACCAAGATCTAGGAGCTTGCTTCAATCCGTACAAAGCCTTCTTCAACTTGCAGACATGAGACTTCTTGTCTTCAACTTCAAGTCCTTGAGGTTTCTCTATATACACTTCTTCTTCGATGACACCATTTAGGAAAGTTGTCTTTATGTCCATCTGGTGTAATTTCCACTTCATCTTAGCTACAAGGGCTATGATGGTTCTGATCGAAGTGTATCTGGCTACAAGAGCGAATGTCTCTTCATAGTCAATGTCTTCCTTTTGAGAAAAGCCACGAGTGAAAAATATTGCTTTATACTTCTCAATACTTCCATCAGTAGCATGTTTTATTTTGAAGAGAAATTTGGAAGATACCACATCCTTACTCTTCAGTCTGGGAACTATTTCCCATACATCATTATTTATTATGGATTGGTATTCCTCTGTCATGGCATCTGCCCGTTCTTTCTTCTGAATGGCTTCTTCAAATCAAGTAGGCTATTTTTCTAGGAGATCATACATCAAATCCATATAGCTGGAGAATGGATTATGTCTCTTCACCTATCTTGTGGTTCCTTCGGGAACACCATACTTCTCTCCATCTTGAATAAGATCTCTAGCCCAAGCTGGCTTTCTCTTATGGGAGATCGCCATCTGAGGAGGTTCTTGAAATTCTACTATGTCATGATCTTCTAGAATCTCCTCATCAGGGGAAGTTACAACTTCCCTCACTGGTTTTGCAGCTCTGGGAACCTCCCTCATTGATTCTGTAACTCTGGGAGCTACTGGTTCCTCTTCATATACTTCTTCAAGCTGACATCTTCTTGATTTCTTGAGTGTTGCATCTTCATCAAAGGTCACATCCCTGCTGATCTCAATGTGATGGTGACCTAGTATATAAATCATGAAAGCCTTGGAGACCTCACAGTATCCCATAAATATGCCCTTCTTTCCTGAGGTTTCCAGCTTGTTTCTCTTCTCTTTTGTAATATGTATAAATACTAGGCAGCCAAATATTTTGAGATGGCTTACCTCTGGCTTCTTTTTGGTGAACATCTCTTCCGGGGTATTGAGCCCAAGTGCACTATGGGACAATCGGTTTTTCACATATACAGTTGTCATTGCTACTTCTTCCCATAAGCACATAGGAAGATCTTGATTGTGGATCATGGTCTTCACTGCTTCCATTATCGTTCTGTTCTTTCTTTCCGCTACACCGTTTTGTTGAGGATTGTAGGGAGTGGTGAGCTCCCTCTTGATCCCAACATTTTTGCAGAAGTTCAAAAACTCTTTTGAGGTGTATTCTCCTCGATTATCTGACCTAAGTATCTTGATCTTTCTTTCGGAAAGATTCTCTATCAAGGATTTGAATTCCTTGAATTTACTGAACACTTCATCTTTTGATTTGAAAAATTACACCCAGGTCTTATGAGAATAATCATCAATAAAAGATACATAGTATACATACCCATTGATGGAGGATGATGGCATTGGGCCACACACATATGAATGAATGAGTTCTAGGACTCCTTTTGCTTTGTTGTCTCTCTTCAGAAAAGGGTTCTTGATGTTCTTCCCTTGTGCACATCCATTTCACATGCCTTCATGGTCAACCTTGAGTTCTGGTAGACCTGTGATTGCTTTGCATACGTATGGTAGCGCCTTGTAGTTGATGTGGGATAATATTTTATGCCAAAGTTCACATGGATTCTCAATGGCATGGGTCATGGTAGCTTCTGAGTTACCCTTTAGCTTATACAAGCCACCTTCTTCTTTTCCAATGATGATTTCTTCTTTTATGGTTTCTCCTTTAGCCCACATAAGAACTTCTCCATCTATAAATGAAACTTTGAATCCTTTATTTTCTAAAGCTGATATGGAGAGTAGGTTCTTTTTCAAACCTGGTACATAGAGTACGTCCTTCATCTTTATTGAATTCCCTGAATTAAGTTTGTAGTTTGATTCTCCCACTCCCTTGGGATATTGATAATCATCTCCAAGTGTCACTTTCTAAGAAAAATTATTTTATGAAATGTAAGAGAGAATATCTCTTTGTCATGTCATGTTCTTGGAGGCACCACTATCAATGAGCCAAGTGTCCTCTCTAGGTGTTACCGATCCTGAGAGGGCTGAGATTAAGACATATTCTTTAATTTGTTCTATTAACATCTTTGTGGGTGGCTCTTCATCTTCAACTGCATGGGCATGGTGCCTCTTATTTTTCCTCTTGTATTCCTCTCATCTTGCTGGACAATATATCACAATATGTCCCATCTTGTCACAATGATAGCATTGGACATATGAGTAATCTCTTTCCTTTTGTTGTCCTTTCTTATGGAATCTCTTTGGATGAGATTCTTTATGACTGAATTTGTTTTGGGGGTGAGACTCTTTATGCATTTCTTTCTGGAAGTAATATTTGTTTCTTCCTCCTTTGGTGTGAGTAGCTAGGGATTGATATTCATCTCTTGCTAGTAAAGCCTCCCGGTTATATTCTCTTGTTTCTTCTTGAATGCATTCTTCCCATAGACCGTCAAACTTTAGTTTCTCCATTCTGGCACAAATCGTTTGGTTGAATGCATCCCAAGCTATTGTGAGACCATTTAGGGCTGTCATTATAAGTTCATCTTCATCTATAGTATCTTTTAATTCTTCTAGTTGTTCTTTGAATTGGGATATTCTGGAGAAATATTCTTGGATTGATTCTTCTTTCTTCATCCTTGTATTCTTGAGATGAGTTCTTAGATTCATCTTCCGATTTATGTTCATTCCTTCATATACTGTACTTAGGGAATCAAAAATTTCTTTCAGATTCTTCTTTGATGACACATAAGGGATCAAGTGATCTTTGATTGAATCTGCAATGATTCTTTTGGCCCTAATCGTGTCCTTTTGATGCTTTGCTTTGTCTGCAGCATCGTCGGGTTCCGACATTTCTTCTTTGATGAATCTTGCTAGGTCATTCTCTTCAAGAATGAGACCAATCCTATACTTCTAGGCATGGAAGTTTTCCACACCTTCCATCTTGTCAACACGCTTAGTGCTTACAGACATCTTTCACCTGGAGCTAGGAAAATGTCCAAAAATGAAAATGCTCAAAATCAAATTCTGAACTTACGAGGAGGTGCGCTTGGCTGAGGCGAGTAACCTGGTGTTTGGATCTGAGAAAATCCAACTTTTACCCCTCAAAACTTGATCTACAGATTTCTGGACTGGTGCTTCTGGTTTTCTGGTACCTCTGGTACTCTGGTACTTCTGGTACTTCTGGTACTCTGATTTTCTAGTACTTCTGGTACTTTGTGAAACTAGGGTTTCACTTTCCGAGAGATCTAGACACTGAAAAGTTGCATTAAGGATGCCAAAGTGATCCTTGAGGAAGGCGCACTTTTCTATATGGTTTTAGGGATGAAATATGTCATCAACAAAAATCCCTAATTTGCATGTACGACAACAGTGACGTTTTTCACTTTCTCTTGTGAAAGATGGTCTCTTCAGCTTAGCTCTGATACCATGTTAAGGTTTAAGATATTATTAGAGTTCATTGCATTTCATTAGATAACAATAGTATAAGATAGGATCACTGAGAAATACACAATCACAAGAGACAGATCATGTATCCTGGGAAACCCTCATGGGGGAGAAAACCCAACAAAACTTCCTTATTGTAGATAGCCAGTACAATGCTAAGAGATAACTCAAGGAAATACAGAAATTCCTCTCCCAAGAATGTGCCTCTCTCCAACTACAGCTTCGAAACTTGTATCTCAATGAACAAGTGAGTGTGTGTCTAAGTGAGGCACTAGCCTCCTTATTTATACAATCCTGGCACGTGTGGAAGTGTCTCTTCACTGGCAGGGTCGACTTCTTCTTCTAGGTGGTTATAACCACCTTTAATATATTATGGGGCCTCTTTAATATATTCTAGGGCTGACTTCTTCTTTTGGGTGGTTATAACCACCTTTAATATATTATGGGGACTCTTTAATATATTATGGGGCCGACTTCTTATTCTGCCTATTACAATTATACTTTAACCAATCTGCAAAAGGGGATTTGGTCTTTTACAATAGCCGACATGATCAATCCGCAATAGGGGATTGATCTAATGAATAATACCACAATAATAATTAGAATACACTTTGCAGTTACATTATTTCAATAGAACCTACCACTGATGACTACAATCCCCAAGGTACTATAAAGGTCTCTAAATATCATTCCTAAAGAAATGAATTGGTGTTGATAGGAATATATCCATTGGAAATAGGGAATTAAGGAATCCCTCATCATCCAACACAAGAAGGTATCAAGGACACGATTTGAAATTCTTGGACAATAACTAGAATTAACACACCACCAAGTATACCTCCCAAATGCACTGGATGAAAATGACACATGAAGAATACCCTCTAATTAATGATCAATAATGAAAACCATCATTATAGGAGAGGGATTCCACCAATAGGGAAAATGGAATCCAAGGTATAACATGAATCCACTATGTGAATAATTGTCTTGTTGTCGATCACAGGGGGAATCCACTCAATCAACGACTAATGATGAATTTCATTTATTGAGCCCAAGGTAACTTATCAATAATTGAAGTAGGTCCCAAGGTGTTATTGACTGTAATTATATCTCCCAGAGAACTATGTTGCAGTTGGTATGAGAATATGTACCACTCAGAAATAAATAATGAATCCTCCCACATATCCATAAACACCATGTTTGTGTTCTCTATTGCCTAGAATATCATGAGAGAAGTGACTACATGGTAATGAAGGATATGTAACCCAATCAAGCTAGATAAGGATCTGAAGCATATGGGAAATATCATAAACATAAGAACCCATCTAGGAGGATATGGATTAAGGGAGGAATCATATCATGGGGATCTAAGGTGTGAAAATGATGTCTAATATAATCTCAAGAAGGAGATATTTGAAGAGGCTTTCATAAATATGAAGGATAAATGAGGAAGGGTCAGAAGAAGTTTCATAAGTGATCATAAAATCCTACCTTTAACTTCATAATAGATCAAAGAGGGTAAAACCAAGGACCTCACCTCACACCTAGAGAATATTGTTGAGAACAAGAAATGATTGAGGAAGATATATGATTTCTTACGATGATTACTTAGCACAAAGGAAGAGGAGGAGGAATGTTATCTCTCCACTGTAAATTTATAGAAAAATAAATAATTTTCAATAGATGTTTTAAAGAATTATTATATCGATTGTGGGCAAAACAAAATTTCATATGTTGTAATAGATATGACTACTGACATAAACATTGTCTCTACCATCTACCAAAAGGAAGTGTTGGTAAAACATCATCTTCGATAGAGAAACAAGTGTATCATAGCCACAAGCAACTATATATGTAGACTGGAAGGAATATCAACTATGGTTAGGATATATTCTTATGGTATACATTTTGTAAAAACTACCTTTAAGGTTTTAAAGTTGCATCAAGATGCTTATAGGGTCCTCTTTAGGAGACCTGAATCTATTAGATGTTTTGGTAAGGAGAACATTATGTTTAGAAAAGGAAGGAGAATGATATCTTTTTGCTTAGAAAAGAGAAGACATGTGTATGAAGAAAAAATAGATTCTACTAACCATGAAGAATTATAAAGACATGGATTTGATACAAAAAACCTAAACATTATGAACAAGTAGGGGTACATTCCCAATGAGCATGGTATTATGCATGTTAATGCATCAATGGAAGAGTATTCCAATAAAGTGATTGATGATTGGGAATAAGAAAAACATGAACTCGGTTTGGGATATATCAGAAATCTATTTAAGGTTGTAGTAGTTTCAAATGAAAACCATGTTTTATCCAAGCATAGGAAAGAATATGAGAATGGTAAGGACCTTACTACACATTTTTATAGGTTTAAGGATCTATCAAGATATCTCTTTGATGAGTAGAAGATGTAATATTTCCAAACACTATGGGTAGCACAGCATATGCATGGTAATGGTGCATGGTGTAAAACCACACAGGCCAACATTAGAACATTGTTTTGGTGTAGATTCATGAATATTAAAGGAGAAAGTTATGATGGGTACTACAGAGAGACAAGAAAAAGTTAGTGATTAGAGATTATGGGTATATGAATTAACTTGAGACTTCTAATGGAGAAATTATAATAGAAAAAAAAAAAGTAATTTGCTAAAAAATTAGTGATTAAAGATTATGGGTATGAATTAACTTGAGACTTCTAATGGAGAAATTATAATAGAAAAAAAAATTAATTTCAAGTAAAGCACACATCATAAGGTTCATAATAACATGCATGAAATTCTATCATTACAAATATGACAAAAATAGTGGCATCAAAAAATTCTAATAGAAGCGTTCTAAGGGACGACCTAATGAATTCAAAGAAAAAAGAGAAATGAACTTGAAAAAATAAACATTAGAATTGGCCGTCAAAAGAGGATAAGTAAATAGGCATTATATAACCACATTTTTTATGGAAGGCTTATGAGGACAATTTCATTAGGAAGAAAGGGAATTAATGATGGAATTGGACAAAGTATTTGATAAATCCAAGCAAATATTCATAGAGATATAAATTGACCTCAACTAATTAGATCTTTTGATGAAGGGTATATGATTAAGAATTCAATGTGGGAGAAAGACAAGGCAAAGAAACAAGGAACCATTGGATAAGGATGAGAAATATAGTCATTGAGAATCGAAGGAATGATAGAGGATAAAAAAATATTGATGGAGAGATTATGATAGCTATGCCTAAGGAAAAAGTGTAAAGTTTGAGAAAAAAGTTGTAAAAGAGAAGTTGGTATTCATGGAAGCAATCAATACTTCCATTAAGGAACCAAAAGGCACCTTGGAGCAGTAATTTTTTATTTTTTTTTGTTTCTTTGATAGAAGGAATTAGGTAAAGGAGTAATAAGCATAAAAGTGAACAAAATATATATATGTCCTAGACAAGGAACGATATTTGAAGAGTCACCATATGGGATAATGAGAAAATGCCATGAAGCATGGAATATGATGGCCATTAAATGTAGGAGTAACTTCTTCAAGTGAATGGACGTGCTATGTTAAATATGCAAGTGGGAAAATATTGATTTAAATTTGAAAGTATGGAGATATTAAGGCATTCATGTCCACAAAGGAGTGAGGGAAGATGAGGAGCACAATAAAGAATGGCATTATTTTGTAGATGCTAGAGTTGTATATTATTACCACGGAAATTGACTATATAGAGAATGGCATCAATAATAAGTAAGTAATGGTATAAAATTGATATAAAATTGCATTAAGAATCCATGGATTATGATTATGCTTTGTTTCTACCAAGAAACATTTTTTTCTAAAAATAGTCATTCCAAACTTAATATATGCAATGGCATGCTACTATGATTCGAAGAGCCAAATTATAATGAATCCCAGAGCCAAGTTATAATGAATCCCAAGAGTAAATTACAGTTCCCATCCAAGCATAAACAATTAGGAAGGTATTGATAATACTTTGGGGCACATAGGGTTATAGAAGAGAAATGCTTATATCAACTAGTATCTAGGGTATTTAATAAGCAAAGAGATGAAGGAAGTGTCTAGTGTATTTAACAAGAAAAGAGATGAAGGAATTATATAGTATGGACAAGCTAAGGAGCAACCTAAACCAAATAATAGTGAGGATATCATGTTAGAATTTCTAATAATCATATTATCAAGAGTGTCCATGAGGGTGAGTCTACCTAATTTCTAGATTCTACCTGGGTGGAGGTTCACATATTAAATGAACTTAGGTTATTGAGTATATGATCCATTTCCAATTATTGAAGGGAACCTAGAACCCTCAATTGATTTATTTTTTTATATTCCTTTGGGTCATGATTATTTTGTTACAAATGTATTTACTTCTTTAATGTACCTTTCTAAGAAAAACAACCCTCTATCATTGAAAACACCAACTAATTCAAATGGCATTCACTAAATGTAATAAAAATTAAACATGAATGCTCGTAAAACTTGTTGGGAGTTCCTTATCCAAGATGAAAATATTTTCTATACTATCTTCTCATCATCTAAGAATAAAATCAACAATAATGTCCCTTGATGTAATCCTCATATCAAATTCATATGAAACACAATATACCAATATCAATATCATGATTAGTTTTATTCTAAAACATATCCATTTTTTGAACTTTATGAATATTTAACAATGATGTGAATATTAATTATATTTTATGTAAGAACAATAATAATAAAGTTATCAACATATATTATACAAAATTTGGCAACTTTGACCTAGCTACACATAGGTCATTAGAAAAGTTTCCATTGCATAACCTTGTAAATCTATAGGATAAACATGTCACATAAAAAAATTGATTAGTATGTTGCAATCAATAGTGAGAATTTAGATGTGCATACATATGTGTATGTGTGTGCTTGTTGATACATGTGAAATTTGTTATATAATTAAATAAATTTTCATTCCCTTAACAAGTTATGGTGGTCATATTGACGTGTTTTCAAATTAATGGTCACATACTAATCATAGTATGGATGAGTTATGGTGGTCATGTGACTTAAGATTATTGACGTGTTGTCAAATTAATGGTCACATACTAATCATAGTATGGATGTTGAACATTGAAAGGTAATCATAGTATGGATGTTGAACATTGAAAGGTAACAATTTATGATGATCTTCAAATCTCTCTTTTTATGTATTTCTTCTTCTTATATTTAATGCCCTTTCTTGTTTTCTCTCTTATGATTTACTATGTTTTCCTTCTTCTACTCAAGGGAATTGAATTATTGTTCCTCTACCTTTATCACGTCTTCCAACTACTTCTTCATTAGTTGAGAATTTTAATAGATCTCATCAATCTCTTAATTTCTTTATCTTTTTGGACTATGATGTTTTCTATTTTCTCTCATTATCTAACTCAATATCTATTGATCCGTTTGATCTTTTGTCTTTACCAAATTGTTTTTTTTTTTCTTATTTTTTATCTCTTCTTATTCATTAGTTATCTTTTCAAACCTTATTGTCCCCACTCTTCCTCATCAACTATATCTCAAATGTGTTTCCTAAATTATATATATATTCCCACACCCTCAAATTCATTGATTTTTTTTTTTTCTTTTTTTCTTCAACCTCATGGCCTCATGCCTTTTTGTTGTGGTCATCACTACTCTTATTTTTTTCATTTCTCAAATCGACTTAACCAAATATGACATTGTTGCCTTTATTTTTGGACGAACTCTTAATTGATTGAATCCTCTACACTGAATATGATCCATTCTTAACATGGTCCTCTCCTTTTATATTTTGAGAGATACAAACAATGTTACTTGCCTCATCAATGCTCATTTTGCTTCTCTTTTTTTTCCTTATCTCTTCTCATTCCTTGTTGTGATCCTTATACTTTTGTATGAACTTGTCGGCCTCTTAAGCCACTTGATTGCACCATTCTAAATTTTCCTTCAAAAAACTCATAATTTATTGGATTTGAGAACGCTTTCTTTGACTTCTTTGGCCGCTCATTTGGCCACTCATTTGAGTCATCAAAACTATAGATGTATTCTTCCTCCAAAATGTCTATTCATTCTAAAACCACTCAGGCTTCATCCTCATGGTCTAATATATCTAGAAGGCATGTGCCCCAATGCCTAATCTTTCAAATACCCACGTGAGCCTTCTAACTTCTTCCTTTGTGTATGGGACTTGCTTCCATTCAAAGTTTATGTCGTGATACATTGAAGTAAAGATATTCTCTAAATCATAATGAGATCTAATTTATGAATGATAAAGTTCTCATTGAGTGGGTATGCAATCTTCTCCATTGCCTTTATCTACTCCTTTGTATACACCTCTCTTGCTAGAGTTAAAAGTGGCTTCAAAGGCCCTTATTCTGCTTCCACACACTTAAGTGGTGGTTGGTGGCTACAATCTACCTAAGTGTGTGTTGATGTTTGTAGCATCAGACAGTTACTTCCACATTGGTTTTGTGTCTAACATGTGGAAGTTGTCCTTAATACCTATTAAGACTTAGATAATTCACTTTAATAAAATGATTATTAAAATGAATTCCTTTTTATGATTAATTGAGTTTAATTTAATTAAATGCCTTAAGTTTTTGGCACTATGGAATTAAATTAAATCCTAGTCATTGATATAAAGTGTTGGTGAGATCTAATCTCAGCCATTGATCACTTTGGAGATCTAGGGTTTTGGATTTAGGGTAACTCAACATTATAAAATGCAGCTAAGGTGAGAGGAGACACACACACCGTGAGATAGTGAGATCTCATTGATTGGGTGGAGAAGGACTTTCATCCAAGTGTGCATGGGCATGGTCCAAGGAAGAGAGCAAGGGACAACAAAGGAAGTAGTGGTCAACAAGATCAAAGGATAGATCTTGAGGTGTGATAGGCTATTCTTGTTGTTTTGTATTTTTCCTCACGTGGGCCATTATCCTAGGACAGGAGCCCAAATTTTATGATAATAAAATCATCACAGTACTGGTTTTCTCTTAAGGGTTTTTCCAGGGGTATTTTCCTAGAAAATTACGTGTGCTAATGTGTTTGGTTTCATGTTTTTCTTCCATTTATTTATTTTTGTAAATCGTTAAAACTTAGTTGCTAAAAATTTAGCATTGCCAACTCCCACAAATTAACTTCATTCCTCACAAAAATTTTCAGGCATTCTACGCGACAAAAGAATCATTGGTTTCCATAATGAGAGAAACCTAGTTATATTGGAAGAGATAAATTGTGTATTGAACAATTTTGATCCATCATTCATAATGATCAAACTTTCAAGAAGGAAGATAGAAGAATTTAGATGAATATAGTAGATATGATTACCCTTATAGAAGACTTGCATTAGACCAAGGTTCACAGCATGGAAGAAATCCATGTTCTAGTCATTATGAAAGATATATTTTGAAGAATAATTTTCATAAACAAAGAATAATTGAATTTTATTCAAATGTGAGGAGTTTGAGGCAGTGTTGAGAAAAATGGTGGACGATTTTGCATAGATCTCTACTCTATTATTCATGATATTTAGAATAGTAAGTACATTCAAGAACCTACCATGTAGTTGGCAACTATGAGAGAAGAAAGTGTATGAAAAAAGTGAGCAAACTTTAAGAACAAATAGACATATATCAAAACCAACTAAACTAGACCTCTTCCAATTCACGAGAGATGCATAGATGCATATAAAAAATGGGAGAGGAATACCATATATTTTGAAGGAAACCAACCAAAATATCCCATTATAGGACCTTGAGAACAAATCAACATTAACATCAAGAGGCATACTGACACCTATACAATCAATATGTGCAGTGGCATTGGATCATAGAGAATCACTCAATCATATAGGAGCTCCAAAGCAAGGAGAGACATCATAAAATCCTTAATCAAGTAGAAGGCCAAAGACTTGTACATGCAAGCATCTAACTTGGCTTTCGATCAAACCTTGGACATCTTGGGGTTGGATGTATGTTGTATGTTATTTTCCCTCGTTGGTAAAACCAAGATTCAAGTGATCAACCTTTCAAATTTTGGTTTGATTGTATAATTCATAGTTAATGCCTAAGATATTGTTTATAATAAATGTTAGTGAAATTTGAGCATGTATTTTGGATAAGAGTACAATAGACACTTCTTGGAGATGAAAATAAGGGATAACGGATCGTAAATGCAACCGACCCTCAAAACAATCAATTGGCATGCATACTAACTTCATATAAGAGTATTTGAGATATTGTACTGGTTGTGTTAGTTTTAAAGATATTTTCCAAATTGTCCACAATAAGAGCCATTGTAATCGACGTTTCGAATCTGGAACTGGATTCATCTTCAAGACTTAATTGTCAAAGATATGAGTTGCTAATATTCCTAATAAATACATGATGTGGGATATAATTTGAGCTAAACATGTCGGTTGAGATGAGAAACCCTAAAAAGAACCCTAAATGTGACATACAATGATAAGGTTAAATAGATAATAATAATTAATGAATGAACTAAATTATAATTATAATTTCTAAATTAATAAACCCTAGAAAACTTGGGCCCCTTCTTTCCGATTTCTTCCTCCTTACAGCGACATTTTTTGACAAGACCCAGGTGGTGTCTGTGTGCCTATCGCGTGGGTCGGGACACATGGTTGACTTTGACATGGAGGCAGTGGACTATGAAGTCAGTCCCTCAAGTCCCTTCCCCTTTGCGCCCCACGACGATTTTTTGAAATCCCTCCAGAACCCTCGCTCAACCCCTCACATAATTTCACATTTACTGCAAGCGTTTGGAGGTGACAATCATGAGCATGCTAGACCTTCCACTTCTCACGTCATATCTACAGTCTCTCGGCCTTCTCCCCCCCTCAAAAAACAAAATATTTCTTACATTCCCTCGTCTTCTTACCCCAAGGAGAAGGGTAATATTCTTGTTGTTACATGGACGGAAGAAAAGAAGGGTATAATAGGAAAAGGAGACCAACCCTTGCATAAAAAAATCAACTCGGTGTATAAAGGAATGAAGGAGTTCTGTGAGATGGTGGTCGGAGACGATATTCCCCTTAGCGACGTTCCTCAACTAGTGAGGAAGACTCTGGTCAGAATTTTCACTAGTAAATCTCTGGGAGAAAAATCCCTCACAGGTTGGATAAATAACCTATGGAAACCCCTAATTGGATATGCCCCAAAGGTTCATCTTTTGTCCAGAAATTGGATTTCCTTCAGTTTCCTTTCGGCTGAAGACTATGAAGAAATACAAAGACAGAACTGGTCATGGGGTTCGTCCAGACTTACCCTAAAACCCTAGACAGTGGATTTCGACCCCCTTAAGGAATCCATGGCAGTAATGAAGGTATGGGCGATTTTACCCAACTTTCCCTTGGCTTTTTGGTCCAGGGAAGCTTTGGAAGCTATTGGCAACAAACTGAGCTCTTTCGTCAAGCTTGAACCAAATTGGGACTCAAATAAAGGATCGTAGATGGGCCTAGGTCATGATTGAAGTTGATGTTAGAGAATTTTTATTAGGCAACATCGATCTGGTCTATGCAGGAATTACTTGGCACTAGAAGGTAGACTACTAGAGTCTACCTTTTCGGTGCTACAAATGGCATGAAATTGATCATATCTTCTCCCAGTGCACTAGAATCACATCGCTTCATAAATCCCCTACTAGAATTTGGAAAACCAAATCCACTATTAAAAAGAAGAACTCAGTCGAGGTCGTCTCGGTGGAAGGAAAAAATAAAGAGATTCCTTTGGATAACGACAAAGTGATCCTTTCTAGTCAATCTCTAGGTGGCCTGGTTAAAAAATATTATGATATAGGTATGGTTAATTTGTCCCTTTCTCTGTTTTATCTTTTTGGTATGGGAATGCTTTCCTCTGACTCCCTCCCCTCTATTTCCCCCCCTTCTCCCAGGTCCTCCCCCTATCCTGAAGCTCCCCCTTCCTTCCCCCACCCCCCATGTTCGTCGGTTGCACAATTGGTTTTGGAAAATGATCCCTTGAGATAACCCTCCCCCTCTCCCCTCCCCAAGATGAACCCCCTACCTGCTTCCTCCCTCCCTTCTTCTCCTAGGGTTTCCTCTTTACCCCTTCCTGAAGTCCCCAATATCATTTTTCCCCTTCTCCCCGCCCCTGAAGCTTCCCTTTCTCCTCGAGTCAATAGATATGCCTTGAGATCCAAAACCCAAGTGCCACTCCCTTCCCATGGAGGTTTGTCCCTCGACCCTCCTCCTCATGCCCAGGCTAGCAGAAAATCCCATCTTTCGAAAGAAAAAGAACAAGTTGTCACGAGAATCCGCAAAGGAACCCAAGTGACCATCACCAGGGCCATTAGAGAAAGGAAATCCCTTCCACCAAAGGCAAAATGATCTTCCTCTCCTTCAACACGCGAGGGGTTGGGGGTGCCCCAAAGAAGTTGTCACTCAAACGAATGCTCGTAAGCCTAAATTCGTACATAATCATGATCCAAGAAACGATGTGTTCAGGCAACAAAGCTAGAGAAATTTTTAGTCCTTGGCTTAGGAATTGGTCCTTCAACACAATTGACACTTCAGGTCTCTCGGGAGGTCTGCTTACCGGATGGAGCCCTAATTTTCAGGCCTTGTCTTCCTCTATTGTTCGCTCTACAAATTCAGTCAATTTAAAACACAAGAATAGTTATTTATCCATCTCAGTGGTTAATATTTATGGCCCCTACTCTGATAGGACCTCCTTTTGGGAGGACTTGGTTTCTGCAGGTGTTTTTTGTGACCCTCTCTTGGTGGTGGGGGGGATTTGAATTTTACTCTCTCCCTTTGGGAAGTTTGGGGAATGCACCCCAGGGCGGAAAAGCGAATTGGTTTTTTCCTTTCTTTTTTAGAAAAGGTCAGATTGGTGGATATTGAACATGTGAAGCTCTACCCCACTTGGAGAAATTTCAGAACTGGTGATGAGGAGGTTGAAAAAATATTGGACTTATTTTTAGTCTTTGAAGCCCTCCTGTATTTGGGCTCAACTTTTAGATCAGGGGTAGAGGTGGGAGGTATTTTAGATCATTGCCATGTCTCCTTATATTGGTCTTCGGGATTTGAGTCCCCTCCTTCCCCCTTAAATGATGCCATTCCTGGATGAGAGAGGAATATTTCAAGAATATGTTTCTCTCATCTTGGGTCAAGCTTTCCCCTATGAACCTTGTCCCTCTCATGATGCAATTTGTTGATAATATTAAGACTTTGAAAAGTGCCATAAAAAAATGACTCCCTCTTTGGAAGGCCAAGAGGTTTCGTTTAGTTTGAGACACTGAAGAAAGCTTTTTCAAGCCCCTTAGAAAGCTAGAGGAGAGCACATGTCCATTGAAAAGTTACTAGAATTAATAGATTTGGAGGACAAATGAGCCAAGTGGATCAAAACAAAAGAACAAGAATGGTGCATTAAGAGCAGAGCTCTCTGGATAAAAGGAGGAGATAATAACACCAAGTTTTTTCATTAATTTGTGAACTATCGAAGAAACCTCAACACAATTTGGGAAATCAAGGATGAAGAAGGAAATGTGGCAGTATCTTTTGAGGACAAGTCAAAGGTCGGAGTAAACTTTTTCAGTAATCTCTTTTCATCCCCCTCTACATGCCCCATCCAAGAAATCATGGAGGTGGTGGGAAAATTCCCTACTGTGTTTTCTGAAGAAACAAATTTATCCTTGGAGGAAGAGGTTACAAAACCAGAACTAAGGGAAGGGTTGTTTTCCATGAAAAATGGAAAAAGCCCAGGCCCAGATGGTGTCATGGTGGAATTTTTTAAGGCGTTCTATGACCACTTGAAGAACGATCTGTTATTGGTGGTGAGAGAATCACAAAAGGAAGGAAGAATTCACAAACCTCTCAATGCCACCTTCCTATGCCTTATCCAAAAAAAGCAATGCCCTTCCTCCTTTGAAGATTATAGACCGATTGCATGTTGCAATGTTATCTACAAATTAATTTCTAAGATTATCTCTAGAAGACTGAGACCGATGCTAAGTGATTTCATAGGGGAAGAACAATTTGGATCCTTACACAATAGATAGATTCATGATGCAGTTGTCATCGCTCAAGAAGTGCTCCACTTTGTCAAAAAATGAAATCTTAAGGCAACCATCCTAAAACTGTACCTCTCCAAAGCCTATGATTGAGAAAACCGGACCTCTTTGCATATGGCCCTACTCCAAATGGGCATGTTCTTAAAAGCGGTTAAATGGATTATGGGATGTGTTCGAAGTGCTTCATTTGTCATCCTTATCAACGAAGCCCCGTCTCGTTTCTTCAAAGTATCCAGAGGTATACATCAAGGATACCCTCTTTCTCCCTTTTTGTTCCTGATTGTTGCAAAAGCACTTAGCAAATTGATAAAGGAGGCCCAGTCCAATGGCCTTCTGAGAGGAATTGCAGTCTCAGAATCTGAATCAGTAACACATTTGTTCTTTGTAGATGACATCTTTTGCAACTTATTTGGTTCTCAAAGGAACTTAAATTCCTTCAAAATTATTTAAAACCTCTTTTGTAGCGCCACGGGAATGAAAGTAAATATGGAAAAATCTTGTCTAATTCTTAATCACTGAGCAAAAGCAAAAGAGTCCTCCATCGCCGACACCTTTCTTGCCCAAAGAAAACCTCTTACTGAAGGATTCAAGTGCCTGGGCTTCAACTTAAAACCAAACAATTATAGGAAAGAAGACTGGAGCTGGTTAATCAGAAAATTTGAGGCCCAAATAGCCATCTGGGTCAATAGACTCCTTTCCAGAGGTGGAAGACTAGTGCTAATTAAAGGAATCTTAGAAGGAATTCTTGTTTATTGGAACTCCATAGTTTCAATTCTTAAAGGAGATTTAGATCATATTCGTCATATAATCTTTCAATTTTTATGGGTGGGACATAACTCTCCTAGAGGCATGCATCTAGCCAATTGGAATTCAATTGTTGTACCCAAAGATATGGACGGATGGGGTTTAAAGAACATTCATCTTTTTGCTCGAGCCCTAGTAGGAATGAACCTCTGGAGACTAACCCTGTGTAACTCTCTTTGGGTAAGAGTCATGAACTCCAAATATTTTTCCAACTTATCCATTTCGGAATGGTTTTGAGAGCCTATAAAATATGCCAAAGGATCAATTGTTTGGAAAGTTCTTGTGGAAGCCTTCTCCCTAATTGGTAACTAGATAGTCAGGTGTATTGGAAACGAGGAAAAGGTAAGACTGGGAGAAGACCCGTGGTTGGGAGATGAAAACAACTACAAAGTCTCTCCTCCCCTACTCCTTTTTCTCAAAGATAAAAATCTCTGGTTCCTGAGTGATCTAAACACTGGTTTTCCCCATATTTGAGGGGGTCTGGGATGGAAGAGCGCAGTTTCTCTTGATCTCCATGAAGTAAAGCGAGACGAATGGAACTCCTTTATCTCCCTCTTATGCGAAAATTTTATATCCCTTGACAGAGACTCTGAAGACTCCCTATGTTGGTCAAAAAACTCATAAAACGACTCCTACTCGGTCAAATTGGGATACAAAGCCTGGCTAGAAGATAACATTGTGGTTCACCCGAAATGGTGGTAGAAGCCCCTTTGGAAACTCAAAGCTCCTCCTAGATGTAAATTAACTCTATGGCTTGCACTGAACAACAAATTGTTAACTTGGGACAATTGTCTTAGATGAGGATGGTCCTAACAGATGTCCTCTTTGTAAAGAAAATCAAGAAACCATTACTCATCTTTTTATCACTTGTCCATATGCAGGGAAGGTTGTGCAGTTAATAAAAGAACAACTAAAAGCCAAGACTAATTGGAGCCATGGCTCCATTAAAGACTGTTTCAGATCTTGGATCCAAGACAGATCAATATTCTCGTATGCAGGTCTCTGGAGCATCATGATCTCCAATATCTGGTGGGCCAGAAATAATGTTGTTTTTAAAGACAAGTTTGTGTCGCATGAGGTCTCTGCGACAATCTCACTTAGTCATGTAGAAGATTTCAACAAAAAACTAAGGGCAAGTAAATCTCGAACAATGATCCCACCTCCCATTGATTACACCATACCGTGGGGCTTCTTCGATGGACCTAGTCAAGGATACCCCCCCTCCTGTGGAGTGGGGGTGGTTCCTTTCATCATCCACAACCATTATATTCACATTAGATATGCGCCAGGGGGCAGAACAAATAACATAATGGAACTTATAGCACTATGGACCCTCCTGGAAACTGCAAAAGAAAAAAGTTTGTCAAAGCTACAAGTATTCGACGACTCCAAGTTGGTGATAGTTTGGGAAAGGAGTATCAATAATATTCAAAACCCCAGATTAGCCTCATTGATAAGAGACATCAAGCTCACTTTCAAAGACTTTGAATGGCTTTCCTTCCAGCACATTTTGAGGGAACTTAATTCAAAAGCAGATGAACTCTCAAAGGAAGCACTGCAACTGCAGAAAGGAGGCTTCGGTTTTTATGAGTTCTTTGAAGGAACAGAAACCAAAGCAATGGAATTTCGCCTCTGAAGAAGTTTTTCTTTCTATAAGGTTGTAAATGTTTTTGGACAGTTTGAACAAATTGTGAAAGTATCTTGTTTTGAAATAGACAGATGTATAGATGCTATAGTTCTTGAAGAAATCCTACATAGGCTTGTCATGAAGGATTGCAACATGTATATTCTCCTATGAATATAAAAGTTTTTTTTTCTTATAGAAAAAAAAAATCTAGAAAACTTATTTAATTAATCATGATAAAATATTAATAATAATAAAATATATGAATAATAATGAAGGAAAACCTAGAAAACTTATTTAATTAGTCATGATAAAATATTAATAATAATAATATATATGAATAATAATGAAGGAACTAAATTATGATAAACCCTAGAAAATTGTTTAAATAGGTTATGCACAAATATTAAATAATATTATATGTAACATATCCTAAAGTATGTTGTATCATAGTGAGTATTATTAAACTAGGGTTTTAATGTAAGATAATAGTGTGTAAATTACAAACCTACTATAGTTCAAGAAAGCTAAGAATATTAAACAATAATATATAGAATATTATGATATAAAGGAGTAAGGTATTTGTTTAACTTAGGGTTTTGATGTATGATTGAAGTGTTTTATTGTATTGTTAATAATTAGTATATTAAATTATTAAGTTAGTAATAAATAAATTATATAAAGTGATCTAAGGTATTAATAAAGTAAAGTTAGGGTTTAATACAATTATAATGTTTAGTATTATGTTAGGAAATCTTTAAGATTATGAATTATTAAGGAAATGATATCTAGGGAGAGCATCAAATCTAGTCATTCGAACCTGATATCTTAGGTCTACTATGTTGGTTAATCAAGGGAAGCCCTGGTTCCAATTAGTCTTGGCTTTCAGTTGTAAGGTTTTGATGTATGATTAAAGTGGATCCATTTGTAAGGTTTTGATGTATGATTAAAGTGGCTCCATTAGTAAGATTTTGATGTATGATGTATTATGTTAGGAAATCTCTAAGATTATGAATTATTAAGAAGGAAAGTATATCTAGGGAGAGCGTTAAACCTGGTCATTCGAACTTGATATTCTAGGTCTACGATGTTGGTTAATCAAGGGAAGCCTTGGTTCGAATTAGTCTTGGCTTTCAGTTGTAAGGTTTTGATGTATGATTAGTCTGGCTCCATTAGTAAGGTTTTGATGTATGATTACAGTGTTTTATTGTAGTGTTAATAATTAGTGTTTTAAATTATTAAGTTAGTAATAAAAAACTATAATATACAAAGTGATCTAAGGTATTAATAAAGTTAGGGTTTAATATAATTATAATGCTTAGTATTATGTTAGGAAATCTCTAAAATTATGAATTATTAAGAAGGAAAGGATATCTAGAGAGAGGGTCAAGGGAAGCATGTGTCAGTAAGAATATGCTCTCTATTTAGTTACAAAATTAGTAAGGGGTTGATATTTTCCCATAATTGAAATTTAATTATAATCTCCATAACCATTAAGGAAGGAATAGATCTCCCTTCTTCTGACACCTTCCAAAATATCTTTAATAAATTTAGGATATGATCTTTGATTATTACTTGTTTAATATTATGAAAGTCAATATAGATCTACAATGTTCTATTTTTCTTCTTTGCAACCATGATTAGCAAAACCCATTCTCTTTTTTATCGACTAAATAATACTTACGTTAAACATCTTTTGTAGGTTACCCTAAACCTTTGCCTTATATAATGGGTTCTCATCCAATATGGTGGTTGTCACATTGTTTTTCATTAGGATGGATTTCAATATAAACTCTTTAAATTTTTAGAAATTATTTCTCATGGTAACTAAAATTTAAAAATATCTAAATACGTAAAAAAAAAAAAGTGAAAAAGTGTGTAATGATGTTTTCTTCCTTTTCTTATGTCTTAGGATATTGGTCTACAAATAATTTTACACCATTGATTTATAACTTTACACTGAAGAATAATATGAGTTTCTATTGGTTTACTTTCCTACATGTTTTCTTTGTCTTCTTATGTCCTAAGACATTGATGTATAAATAATTTTACACCAGTGATCTATAGATAACTTTACACGTAGATGAATAGGGTCTTGATTGGTTTACTTTCCTACATATTTAACATATGCAGTATCCTATCAATATATTTCTTATGATTCAACCAGAGTTTCCTATTTGCTAGATCTCTTTTAATTTCCCAACCATAAGTTGACAATGCAACAAAGAAAATGGCTTCAAACATAATAGGAGTTTTCTTCTAAGAGTACGAATTCAGCATAACTTCCTGTTCCTGTTTACAGACTTCGATATATGAATAACTTGTATATGCTGGCATAAATAAAAAAAATAATAGATGAAATCAAATTGCTGCAAAGATCATCACATACAAAACTCTGTAAATCTTCACAAGATCAAACATGTATACAGAAATTATAACAGCTACCAAGTCCCTGATTTCCAGATAATCGATGAGGTAGGAACTAGAAAGATTTACACAACATTTCTTTGAAGCAAGAGTGTGGTAAGATATAGAATCCTTCATTAGTTATTCCAAGTTTCATAGCAGCTCTGCAACCATAAGTTGACATTGCGCCAAAAAATAGCGTGAAACATGATAGGAGTTTTGTTAAGACAGTTTATGAATTCAGCATAACACTTCACTATTCATAGGCCTCCGTATATGAAAGTGTTATACTGGCAGAAATAAAAAATAACAGATATCAAATTGCTACAAAGAGCAAATACAAAATTCTGTAAATCTTCACAAGGTCATAACAGCCACCTAGTTCATGATTTTCAGATCAGGGAAAGGAATGCACTAGAAAGACTTACACAACAGTTCTTTGAAGCAAGAGTGTGGTATGAAACCATGGACTTTTTGATATTGTTGTAATTGAAAGGCTTTGATGTTTCTCATGCCCCGGAAACTAATGGAACATCAGCATTGGTGTTTCTCATGCTCTGGAAACTAATGGAACATTCATTAAGGCTTCCATACAGACCTCTTCAACTTAAAAACACGGGAGAAACAAAGAAAAAGCATGATGCCATTGGTTTCCTCTGTTTCAGAACTGCATGGACTAATTCTGTATTGATATAAATTTTTCATGACAAGATAAGTGAAACCAAAGATAATACCTAGAAAAACGAGGATACTCTCAAGAAATATCATCAATACTGCCCATAATCATGACTGACTCCTCACTCTCAAATGGATAGCTCGTGAAGCCATTGCTCTCAGATTTGCTGCAGCCGAAGAGACAGTCCTTGTCTGATCAGTAGGTGCCCTTGAAGTTCGCCCTCTATTTCTTCCTCCACCTCTAAAGCTTCTCATCAGCTCTTCCTGCTGCAACCTTGTTGCTAGTGCTGCATCCACTTCCTCCTCGTCTTCTTCTCGATAGTTGTTTCTCCTACGCCTCTCCTGCCTTCTAACTGCTCGTTCATTTGTTCCCTGTTGTAGATTTGCAACAATGGCTACTTCCTGCTCTATTTCTTCATTGCTTGGAACCAAAATCTGCCTTCTTTGAGTATTGTCTGCTGAAGATTGGAAGGCTCTCCTGAAGTTTGCATTAGATGTAGGCCTAGTTAGTCCGATTGGCCGAGTTGAGTGACCTTGCCAACTGACACTATTGTTCCTAGCACTTCTGTTAGCTTGACTGATATAGGAGTTAGAGTTTTCTTTCATCTGTCGATGCTTCAAAGCTGCTTCTTTCTCATTCTTTTCCTTAATCTTCCCGGCAACTTCTTTAGGAAAGAGAAGCTGAACTGTGTTCCAAAGTACAGTGTTGATCTGACAATTCTGAAACTCCCCCCTGCAATGACAACCCTTATTTTAGATACACTACTAATACGTCATGATTTGAAATTATAAACCCTTGTGGGCTTCAATTGGCAGGGGAGTGCTTTCTGGTAAACTTCCCGACATCAATATCAACCAAACTCAAGATTTGCAATTGATATATAAAATTGTCTCAAAGTCTCTCTGGCTGATGTATAAAATTTGCTCAAGCATCAATTTTTCCTGGACTGACCTCAATGGCTGGCGGCATTTAGGGCAACGTGGACCACATTTCTCGATTGCATTTTGCAAGCACATCTTACAGAAACTGCATAGAAGTATCAGTCAGACGAATTTGAGAGAGGTTCTAACATACACAATCAGTAGAGATAAATCTATACAGTTTAGTAGGAATTTTCTTGAGTAGTGGGACTGTTGGAGTTTTTTAGCATAAAAAATTACCTATGACCACAAGATGTGGAGGAGGGTTCGAAACAAATATCAAGACAAACCTGCACGAAGATCAACATAAAAGACAGAATTCAAGCCAGTTCGGAAAACAAATGCAGCATTATCCCAAACTAAAGTATACAATCCAGTTATGCAACTCCTTTTCGCTGAATATCAAAACATAGGTTAGCGCTCCCTTTTCACCTCAACTATAGCTTTCTATCAACACAGTTCCATAGGCTAGTAACATAACAATAATCATAGTTAAATTACCGCGCAGGAAAGCTCTTCCTTCAATTGCTCCAAGCAACTAGGTTTGGAAAATCCCTTCTCACTTCCATATGGACTAGATTCAGCAGGTCTAGGAGATCTTTCCTTGCTTTGAGCTGGCTTAAGTTCAATTTTGGGACCATCCCCTTGTACCTTTAAAGGACTATTATTTTTCTCATTGTTTGCTGTAGCAACTGTGGAAGACTCATCTGGCATCACGTTCCCTGTCAAAACCAGAGTTCTATAACAGTCAAAGTTTTGCCAAAACTAAAAGCACGTTTCTTCTTTTCTTCAAATGTTTATGTTCTTGCAGTACATGCTTATGTTGTACTACAAATATTTTGGATTCAGAATTTTGCACATAAAATTGCGAAGCTCCCTTATGATAGACTCTCCAGTGGCAGAACTGTGCATTTTGAGGAGGTATTGAGCAAGTAAAAATATTGATCCATAAAAAGCTCGGATTCATAATTTTACCGGAAAAGTTCAATTATGATAGACTTTCCAGTGGCAGAATTGTGTATTGTATGGAGGTATAGAGCAAGTAAAAATACATATGCCATTAAAAATTTGGATTCAGAATTTCACTTTAAATATTGTAAACTTTCCTTATGATAGATTCTCCAGTAGCAGGACTATGCATTTTGTGGAGGTATTGAGCACGTACTAGGTTTTAGCAGCCCAATCTCATTGCTGTATGATGTGCTTAGGTTGTGGGATTCATGCTACTTTAAAACCAAATTAGCTTAAGTTGTTATTTCGCCCTAGTGTGTTGGGTTTTATCCTCATTCAAACTCTCCAAAAGCCAAAAATTGCTCGTAAAGCAGAGTCCTCAGTTCCCGGGTTGATATATCAACATCAATCCCATAAACAGTCAAGCTTTTGGTGCGAGTCCTCAGTCCCTGGGTTGATGCATCTTATAACGTCTTGGTTATAAGATGCAGGGAGATATGCCACATTAAAACCACTTGGTTTCTGGAATACTGACAATAGGCTTGATGTGTAAGCAACTTGATAATAAGACCTAGGGCAATCTGCCACTCCATCAAAATATGAGGAAAACAGGTCACTTAAGCAGTCTCAACATATCTGGAATCCCACTCTTCCTTCAAGGTCAGAGTGCTGGGTTGGTTGGTGCTTTATAACAGCCAAGTGGTGAAATGTTGATTACATTACTCAGGCCTAAAGAAAGGCTATTTGTGTAATTTCGCCATAGCATAGAGATGATTAAATCTATGTATTGGGGATGCAAAGTTGCCAGAGCCTTTTGGGATTGGGTTGTTGCTCAGTTCACTACAGTTTTTGTTGATCTCTTTCACTGGAAAGGGGTCATTCTCGGCAATGGTTGGATGATCTGACAGGATAGGAGAAGTATCTGGAATGCGATAAGATTGAAGTTTGAACAGTCTTTTCCTTTTTGTGGTAAGGGCGATGTGGTGCCCTATTTGATAAGGGTGCCAATTCCTTTCACTTTGGTGAGATTGCAGTTTTTAAATCAGATTTGACCCCACTGTTTTCTGCCAGAATGGGGGTTTTCAGAAAAGAAGTAGATCCTTTCTGCCGAAATGAGGATTTTCAGAAAAAAAGCAGATTCTCTTTATGTGTGATTTTGATGTATTCTTCACATTTTAGTAATGAATAAAAGATGCATTTAAAAAGAATGATGTCAATACCGCAATAATCTACTTGTTCAAAGTTTAGTTTTTCACCAACATGCATATTTCATACTTGTTATCCAACAACTTTATAGGTTTTTCTCCCATTTTCTCAATTCTGAAATACACATTTCCTTCTACAAATTTATTGAGCTCCTTATCCTGCTCTAGATGGACTTTATTCTTCATGACCTTATGGCAGATACCGATGTGCCTATTACAAGGTGAAGTGCCTATTACAAAGGGATTGGAAGATGTTTGCTGGAGTCAAGATGGGACATCAGAGAATTTATGAATTGTCATATGTCATTATCTTCATTCCATATTGGAAAAAGAAATCATTGTGTTGTCCTCAAAAGTTTGGTTTGGAGTAATGAAATGGAGAAACTATAAACAATGATGACCAGAAATTCAGAAGATGTTGGTGCAAATCTCCAAATCCACAGTGAGAAAATGAATACTTAATAAGCATGAAGTTATGTTTGAGCCCTTGACTTAGAGAGCTGAAAATCAAATGTTTACCTTGCACAGGCTGTGCCTGAAGAACAGGCTTAGGTTCATTTCTTTCAGAGACTTGATCGTCCTCTAGGCTGAGTGCACCAACACGATGCAGATCAATGGGATCAATATCTTCACTTTGCCTCCTTACCCTTCTGTTCCTGAGAAAAAACCCAAAACTGAATTTATCAGCAACAACATCAATTTCAGACTGCAAATTAAAAATATTCACCAGGACTGCTATGAACGAAATTTTGAGCGGGTTTACCACGATGATTGAAATTTCATAAGCCACTGGAGTAAACATCCCAAGCCATAGTGTGCATCTGTGTACTCAAATGTAAACTTTCTCCCCTGAAAGAATGGACTTCCCAAGCAACCATGTACATTTATGTACACATATACACACCCTCATCCAAGGGTAGGTGGTGAGGTGAAGGTGTACGTAAGGGTAGGTGTGCATTTGTGTACTCAAATGTACACCTGCACCCATGAGCCGGTGGACCTCCCAAGCAACCATGTGCATTTATGTACACATATACACACCCTCATCCAAGGGTAGGTGGTGAGGTGAAGGTGTGCAAAACATCTCAAAAACATGATGTTTAATAAGCACAGAGTTACCTTTTAAGCCCTGGGATTAGCTCATTCAAAATTAAAATCAAAATATAAAAAAAGATGCTCATCATTTACCTTCTTCCAGCACTTGCTGGGGTTTTAGCCAGAGCAGGGGTTCGGGCCTCTCGTTTCCTTTGGCGAGATTCCCTAACAGGCGAATCCTCCACAATCAGTGATTCCAAGTTCAAATCTCCTAGAGAGGAGGACCCTTCTTCGAAACTCGCCAGTAAGAGTGCCTCGTCGTCCCATCCAGCCATTGCAGCGACCGACCTGAAGCCTGGGCTAAGAATAGTCTCTTGAGCTTCATTCAAAAGCACAGCGCGGGCACTCATAAATCCTCCTCCTCTTCGTCCTCCTCTGATATCCGTGTTGTCCCTTGTTCGAATCTCGATCACTTCTGAAACCTCTGTTTTCTCGACACCCCCGTTCTCGTCCTCCGTAACTTCCACAATCTCAGGACTCTTCTGCACGATTTCTTCTTTAGTTTTCTCTGTAACTTCCGAGCTCTGCTCTTGGCAATCCATGGCAGAATTCTTTGGAAGACAAACGCATTGCTGTAAGGCGTCTTCCTGGTTTGAAGTTTTGCAATCTGCGAGCTCGGACTGTTGGGTGGAAGGATATTGTTGTAATTTCATTCTGCCACAAGTGTTAGAGGAATACGAGTTATTTAGCATCCGAGGGGAATTTTTAACGAAAAAGGAGATGAAAAACAGAGAGGTCAGGAAAAAGAGGTAGAGAGCGTAGATCGAGATTTGAATCTGAATTCTAACGGTCATTTGCAACGGCTAGTATTTATCTTTTGACTTTTTCATTTTGAGGTAGTACTCAAAAGTCATAAGTTAACTATGAGCGTTATCCGGTAAAGTTCAAATTAATCTTGTAAAATGAGGGATCAAATTGGATCCCTATCAGATCATATAAGTATATTATATAAGTATATTGGTAAATTAGGTTTAGTTTATATGGTTGATTTCAATAAATGTTTTTAGGGGTTAAATTTTGTAAATGGGTTAATTTTTCATGGTTTTTCCCAAAAAAGATTAGTTAATTTTATTTTTTATAAAAATAATTCATTCAAATTTCATAAAATAAAATTATTTTATCTTAAAAATCGCCAAAATTTTATAGAAACTATATAAAATCCTTAAAAATTTGAATATTTTTACAAAAGTATGGCCAAACATTTTAGATTTAAGGACTAGTAAGATTAGCCCAGATTTCTACATTTTAATATAAATTTTCATCCTTAAAATTATCTCATTGGTTGTGGGATGAAGTGTTATCCTTTACTTTAAGGTTTTATTCATGTCAATAACATCTTGAGTTCATTATTAGCATATTGTGAATCCTATTATTGACTTGGGATTGTCTATGGAAAAATCCTATTATTGACTCGGAATTGCCGATTAAAAAATTTAGGGTTTACCCCAGTTACCATCCTAGAAATGAGAAGTACCCAAATTTTCTTGAGAATTATTATTTAATTAAAAAAAAAAAAAAAATTTTAGATGTTAAAATCATTCTTATTAAAATTTGCAAATCTTTAGATGTTTAAATGATTATTAGTAAAATGGATTTAAGTTGGTTTATTTTATTATTATAATATTTTTAATTAATTAATAATTAATAAATATGATATTTTGTAATTTGTATTTTTATTTTTATTTTGGTTTAGTCCATTATGATTGGTTTTCATATTGTGTTTATTTTTTTCTTATGCAATTAAAGGGTTATATCTTCTTTATTTTTAAATGTTTAATTTTTTATATTATGGATTTAATTTTTTTTATTTAATTTTTTAATTTTTAAGTGTTGTCCATGTTATACATCTAATCAATACTAGATTGTAAAATGTATTTTGCTTGTCTCTGTGTAATACAACTTGAGTGGGCCTAATGATTAAGAACATTTCTTTCCTCCTAAGAGGTCACAAGTTCAAATCCAGAGGGACTCACACACTAGGAAGAGTGTGAATTAAATTTGATGAGTGGAACTTTATATTCTTAATTAATAACAAAAACGTTAATTAATGTCCCCGTGTGGGACTCACTAATGAGATCACAACAAAATCAATGAAAGAAAATGGAGACATTACCATATATATGGACAATGCAAGCAAAGCATAGGAGGCATAATTTATTATAGTGCCAACAACAACCAATATAACCCAATGTCTTATGTCATTGTAGATCTCGCCCCCCTTCCCTTGCTCCTCAATGCTAAGATGGGCTCAATAACTATAATAATGCATTGGTTGTTTTTGAAAGCATCAAGAAGTCTCATCATTATTAGTTTGTGAACAAGACTTGCATTTTATTAAGGAATTCTCCCTCAATTTTGGGTGCTTGCAATGTCCCTTGTATGCATTATTATAAATTATAATAGTGAAATATGTGCATGCTACCTCTAGAATCATGGTTACCAGACATAATGGAGCAATGATATTCAGAGTAGTTTTGGGGGATCTTAGTTGAAATGAGTCATTGAAGAAGAAAATCAACTATAGAATAAGAGTGGGAAGAGCCTAGTGAAAAGGATGCATCAAAGCATAGTTTTTGTGTGTGTCAATGCCCCTAAATAAAAGAGCTAAGAGAATGGTACTTCCAATGCCTGCGAGAGACAAAAGGTTGCATATTCTACTTTAGTGGTTAATGTTGAATGCATTATGTGTGGCCATGGATCACCAAATGGAGGTCAATGTGGATGTTTCATGTCATTCCATCCAAAAAGGGTTGGAGAGAATTGATGGAGGATAGAAACAAGCCCATTTTCAATGTTCTCGATGATTCCAAACATGTATGTGTTTATCTAGTTTATGTTTCTTTTCCTTAGTATTGGGTATAAGGGGTATTTATTTCACCAACATTGGTTAGGACCTATGTCCAATTTGAACTTAGACTCATCTTTTGGGAATTCGTGTCATATGGTGGGGTAGATCTGTTGAACTTACACTTATACTGAGAATGAGGGGGTGAATCAATATAAGATATTTTTTACTTTATTTGACCATTCATCAATCTTTCATTAGTTGAGAAACAATAATCACATATAAACTCAAAACACAATGCACATAGTCTAACATGGAAACCCAATCAGGGGAAAACCATAAAACTTCTCTTTATAAATTCATGTAAGCATTGTTATATTTTGACATGCACACACACCTCTGATTTGGTCTAGGTTCTAGCACACACAAAAATCACACATTATGAATTGTGAACATAAACACATTGAGATGCTTAACAACTTCGCACAACGAAAAGAAAAACCAACAATTGAACCATACACAAGTACATGGGAATTTAATGCCCAAAACAATTTTTCTTTATTCAATGCAATCCCAAAACAATGGGATCCCATACTAGGGACAATGACCCAAATTTCTTACACAGAAAAATGCCAAAACAAGGAAATCATATACTCAGAAATCCTTACTCACTGATGATGAAACCCTCTTGGTTTCCTTGCTGTTGAACTGAGCCTGAGTGTTAGGGCATTCACTTCCCCTCCAAACCCTCCACTTCCTCTGTAACTTAGCACCAATCCTATGGCACCTTTACACATGCCATTTCCTCAGTTGTTGGGCTAGTTGTGAAATCCATCAATGGATGTTCCAAAACTACCCTCCAAAACTTGTTTTTCTAGCCCTCAAATCAGTGGCTAGTTTGTTGTGTCATCCCTCAAGTCTGCAGCTAGGATGCACCACCTGTAACATCCCCTAACATTTCCCAACAAACCTGTCATCCACCTGTAGCAACACTGCCCAAAAATTATGTTGCTTCCTTCTTCTTGCAGGTCGAGCCTTAGAAGCTCTAACAATTTCCCTAAACCAACAAGTCGAGTCTCAGAATAGTCCCATCCCTCTTTTGTTGCCTTTTTCAACTAGGTCGAGCCTCCAAAACATAGTGGATTCCCTCAAAACTTGCAAAGATGATCTTCCTACAAGTCGAGTCCTCCAACCACTTGTGGTTGCCTTTCTCAATGCCCAAAAGACTTCCAAATAGCATAACCAAGGCCCTACTCGGGCCTCTCCATGGTTGGCTTAGGTCACCAAGAATGAACATCACATTCACTTTTATGTTTCACCTTCTCACATGATCTCCCTTTATATGACTCAAAAGGGCATGGAAGAAACCCCTAAACCACACTCAACATTAAATTAGACTTTTTAATTCCTCCATGTGGGTGTGAAGCCCCAACTCAATATATAAGGGGTTTTCATTGAAACAAGAAATGCAATGTGAGTGCCAACATAGATTCCCACATGCCCAACACCAAGGCCAATGTGGGAATACCTCTCGATGCTACAAAAGCATCAACACTCCCTCTTAGTGAGGGAGGTATTCCATCCACCATCACCTGGAAGTATGTCAATCTCCCACACTCAAAGTGGTTATGCTTCCCATACTAGATCTGCTACCACAACTGCACTCCAATCCACCTAATTAGTTTCTCCCTCCATCACTGAAGAAAATCTTGTTGTATGGCATGGTCCCTTCTTGGAAAACATGATGCTCCTAGAACTCTCTTGGTTTTTTGCTTCCAATCTGGCTTCCTCAACCCATGACACCTTCCTGACAATATTGGAAGACTCCTCTCTCCCACCTAAAGGATGACTCTCTCTATACGATCGACTCTCCCTTTAATCCTGCTAACTCCCTTTGAATTCAAACTCCCTCTGAGTTTGCACAACCTTTAGATCTACCTGCTCCCTATCCTCTATCACTCTGCTACTGTTGGTCATAGCTCGCATAGGCTTACCCTTTAGCCTATGCAGGTTTCTCTCTCTAACTCCAAGAACCATTTTTATGTCTGAGTTATATCCTTTGGGCATGAATAACGCATGTCCATCCCTGAAAAAGACTGCATATCCCTTTTCCTTAATCGTTGAGACCAAGAGAACACTCCTCCTTAGTTCTGGCACCCATAACACATTTTTTACCCTCAACACATATCCTGAATCCATCTGGAATGAAACTATTCCAAATCCCTACACTACTTGTTTGGTCCCCACACCAAACTCCACGTACATATTTGAGTTAGACTCTATGAAGCTCTCGAAAAACTCTCGTGCTCATTTCATATGGCATTGGCTCCCACTATATAAGAACCATGCAATCCTCCCAAGGTAAGTGTCCCACTTACCCTATCACACACCCGACCCTCCCTTAGTCGCCTTTTAAGGGATGGAGCATAAATTTTCGCTTTCTTACAGCTCCCTGAATCCTTCGAATAAGGTTGTCATCGCCTTTTGCTCACCGAGAGCTTTCCAACGACTATAACCTTGTCTGAACTCGAGCTTTGTTTTAAAAGTTATGGTCCTTCAAAGTTTTCAGGACGTCATTGGCCAATGGCTATCCTCTTCTCCACGTGGCCTCACTCCCCCTGTACCATCCAACATGGCACTATCGTGACCTGGTCGCCACCCTTGGTGCTGACGTGGCCGTTGGTTGCAGGGAGTATCTCCCAGTCTCCATGGATATTGGGTCTTCAACCCTTCGACAATCTTACGCATGTCTAAAACTTCTTAGAGACTCGAAGTCCCAAAGTCTCTCACCACTCTAGGATCTATGGTGTAGTTCTATCAACCCTTAGATCTAACGGTTGGGATCTATTCGCACTTACCCATAGCCTATAGTTGACAAGGGGGAAGTGGGTCCCACCTTAACTCGCGCCCCATACCACGACCCTGCGTGGAACTGCCTAGTCACACAACCTCATCATGGCGTACGTGGGCCCACCCAATCAGGGTTTGACACTTTAGTGAGGGAGTTTCGACACTTCGGTGTTCACCACACCCTTCGATATCCTCAAATCTCTTGGAGCCCCAGAGTCCCAAAGTTTCGAAGTTTCGAACTCTCGAAGAGGGTCCCACACACGTACCTAACTTAAGTTTAATCACGAGATTTATTTAATCTTGTTTCTTAATTAATCATCGGCCTTTGGGTCAAAGACCCAGGTTACGCTTTACTATGAAGTCCCGAAGTCTCGGAATCCCCGAAGATTCATGGACCGTCGATCTATGATCCTTCGGGATTCTTCTCAATCGCTCGATCGAGGGTAGTGGAAGGATAGAATAAGCAGAAGTAATAACCGACAAAAAAAAATAGTGTTGGTAGCCAGATATTCATGTTGTTTTCATTGATATTTAAAACATAGTTTTAATGGAATAAAAAAATTTAGCTACCACTTTGTGCTTGTGAAGACTTCAATCATGATTTATGTTTTGAAAAAATCGCTTGATTGGTTGTGTATTTTTTTGAGTGCTTTTCTTTTAATAGATCTCTTCTTTATCCTTGTTTCAATTTCATGACTGTTTAAGCATGAAATTGAAACAAGCTTGTTCTAAAAGCTTCACCTTGTGGAATTGGATAAATACCTAATAATATTAAAAGAACCTTAAAGGCTATTGAACTTATCATTTTATGGGTTGTTTTCCTACCATTAGCATATGAGTCGATCACCTTTGAGTTATGCCTTAGTCATTTTATTCATTTTGGAGTGTTAATTATCACCTAACACCTCCACGATCGTTCATAAAACTCAAACTTTGATATAATTTGAAATATGAACATTATTTCATGTTGTCATATCGCAGTCTAATCGTTATTGTACAGGACTGTCGGCCATGCTATGAAACAATTACTCCCTCGTCCTGCTAGCTCAAGCTCACATTCATTGCCTCAGGTGTTGGTGCTTCTTTTTTGGGTTAGGTTGTTAATAGAGGAGGTGGTTTTCATTTTCGCATGTCCTCTGTTGCAGCATTCACTCAAAAGCTTGAGTGGTGGCTATGGTGGCCTTCTCCCGAAGCCTTAGTTATCGGGTCACCTTCGAAAATGCAGAGCTTACCCTTCATATCGGGTGGTTTCAAACATACACCTCTCTTCGCTACTCCTGCTGGTATATCATGACGAAACCCATGGCCCTTGTGGTGAGGATAGAGTCAAATGGCTCACAAGCCTTTCTCTCCCACGACGATGTTGTAGATGATATCATGAGCTTTGGGTGGGTTAAATTTATACAGTCCTTCGAAGGTTTTAACCTCGAAGTTGCTCAAGATTTTGCATATACCTTCGATGGTGCTAGGGCCAAAATATGCGATTTGTAGTTGGAAGTTAGTGAGGATTTGATTGTAGAAGCCGTGGGATTGCCTCAAGAAGGAGCTCACTGGTTCAAGAATCTCAAATTCGAAGGTTTCCCTTGGCACCTGCTAATGGTTTCCAAGAGGTCGCGCTATAATGTCAAAGGTACACCAATTGTTTTATTTAAACCTTGATGACACAGTTTACTGTTGATACTTAAGAAATTCATCACCCGTGAGGGACGATATGGACTAGTTTTCTCGTTTCATATTCGTTTGCTAATGATTTTCTTAGGGTTTGGTTTAAATACACCATTCTACCTGCTTAAAAGCCTTCAAAAAATGGCTAGATTTTACCAAAGGCAAAACCTCAATGCATAGTCTATCTTATCTCATCACGGTCTAATTCAAATATTGGTCATTTCATAACTGTCAAAGGTTGGGGATAATTGGAAAGATTTCGTGGATAGGAATGGTTTCGCTCCACCTAAAACTGTAATCAAATCACCTTTGTGTTTTGATGAGCCCACCAGCCCTTGCCTATCGACTTCTTCTTTGAGAGACCTTCATGTTGAATTGCAAGGAAGCCCTGTGTCAATAACCAAAACCCTTGTTGTTTTTCATAAGTCATCGAGAGGCACACACCAGAGGCGCGATTTTGTTCCTAAAAAATCCTTAGAAGTTGTGTTGGATAATCTGAAGGGCAACGTCCTTGCTGTTCCTAGTCCTGGGCCAGATGTGGTTGATTTGAATGAAATTTAAATCAAGAAATGGGGTAGATGTAAAACATAGAGAGTTCCAGATATTGATTTTAAGAACAAAAGATCTAGTTGACTCCTTTCTAGAATGGTAAAAAATCAACACAATCGTGAAGAACCTATCCCTATTATTGATGTCGACGACTGGATTTTTGTTGATGATACCAATGCCAATTCCCCCCAATTTGATTTCGTATCAAATTTGCCTCCTTTTTTAAAGGAACGAGAAGGTTTCTCAGGTATTCAATATGATCTCAAAAGGGTCATGGAAAGGGACAATCTTCCACTACATATCCGACTTGTCCTTTACCAAACATAGAACAATTGTATTGTGAGAATTGTTTTGACTGGATCGAAAGATACTATCGATATATTCCTTACCTACATGCGTAGTTGAATCAAGTGATCACTCAGAACTCAGTTCTTGAAAGGGAAAACAATGATTTCAGAGCCTGCATTCAGTCAAATTCACACAGGGCAAATAAGCGTTTCAAGAGATCATGGAATGTGGTTATTAAAAAATCCACCAATTTCAACGCCATTATAAGATCAGATTTGTCTGATGCTTCTCTTTCAAATTTATGATTGGTAAATAATTTTCTTGTAATTTACGATTGGATTTTATTTGAATAATAAATGAATTTGTTTTTATTTAGACCAACCAAAGAATCGAAGATTCTGTAACTTGTTTTTTAAATTATTTATTTGATTATTGTCCAATTTAGATTTCGTTTTCTTGGTCTCAGGTGAACAACAGATCGATGTGCTACGATTAATGGAATGAGTCATAGGTTGAGCGTATAGTGGACTTGTAATTTTCGTTTTTGAAAAACAATGTTTAAAGATGTAACTGTTTTGGATTGTAAGACTTCAACAAAATGATCTTTTTGTTATTTTGTTTTAGTAAAATCTTATTTAAAAAGTCTGTCTCTATCTTGCATGATATGAGGAACAAATTAGAAACTTGTTTAAATAACACTGCTTGCCCAGTGATAGAGGTAATTCCTCCTGGACAATATGATGGACTTATTTTTTTGAAAGTATATGAGATACAATTTACTCTTTGGCTTTCGTCTTGTGTAGACTGTGCAATGTTTTCATTATTTCTCATGTATTTTCTAGATGTGAAATTTATGTGTATCGAACTAGCTTTAGTATGTTCTGCATATAACCTTTAATGTTATGTTTTTCTCTATGTGGTTCATTATATTTTGGCTCAATTGATATTTGTGACTGATCGTCTATTCAAGTATTTTGAGTTTACATCTTATGCTAGAAATTTCTTTCATTTTTAGTTATTGGACATTCTAAAGTCACATGATATAAAATCATTTGTCTTTCTGTCATCATAGATTTGTTCTAGAATATAAAAGACTTCTTTGAGTTTTTTCAAGAAGTATCATTCTTGCTTTTTTCATAGATTTATACTTGACAGAGGTTAAGTGGAGCTTATACAAATACAGAGAGACAAGTCTAGCTTAGTACTTTTGATTAGCGTAAGGTTAGTTAATTTATTATTTATTTAATTTGTCGATTTGCGAATGAATAATGATTGCATCATCCAAACGTTGAATGCTTTGTCCATTATCGTTATATCATTTTCAATCTTATTCACTCATTGATTATTAGCTTGTCAGTTATAGTACTGGAATAGTTTTGTTTATTTTTAATCTTGGTTTGATTCATCAGTTTAAAACAATTATTTTCACAAGATTTTTCTTAAACCCTGTAATTGCACATATCTATTGTACATAGTACTATTGTTAGTTAGGAAATTGTAATAAATGTGTTGATTGTTAGAATTATACCTTTAGTTAGTTTACATCTTTAGTTATTTTAGGATCCTAGTTGGCTAACGGAGCCAATAAACCTGTCAGGGTAGATTATCCCAAATGGCTTGGGTTAATTAGACAACCCTAGTCCAGATCTTCTCTTCTCGTTGATGGTGTGTCATAAACACTCGTTAACAAATGGAGCTAGAAGGAGGGCCTAAAATTCATTGATGGAATGAGGAGGCTATAGGAATCCCCCAAACAATCGTTCTCCTATCATGAAGCATAGTCGTTCATACCCTAACATTACATTTGACCCAATTACTACCTTAGAAACTACTCCTGGCATTCCCGTCGAGCCAGTGACACCGGTTTCTCAAGGGATTGATGTACATGAAATTGTTCGCTAATCAATTTTGAGAACTCAAAGTGCTTTGTCCCAAATCAAACAACCTGTTAGACAGTTAAATCAACCCCTTGATTTCACCAATTTGCAAGAACAAACTCTTGACATTGGTCTCCCTGGTAACACATTAGGCGGTAATGTCACTGATCCTTCTGAAGCACTAATCCTTGGTGTTGGGGGATCTAGTCTCCTACCATACCCACCTGGTTCTTCTCCACCCTCTTCAAGAGGGGAATCCTCAGATGAAGGCAATTCTTCGTCTGAACGATATCAACCTTTGTCTCCACCAACTCCCATGGCAAACCAAAATAATCCCTCCATACCTTGGCTTGATCAAGATGTCATGGCAGTACCTGGACCTAAACACCCATTGCCCAAACATCCAAAAAAGTGGTTGCCAAAATTCGACCCAGATTCAAAGCAATCAGCTGAGGATCACATCAAGAAATTCATGTTAGTCGTTAGGCTCCAGAGTGTCGAACACGAAGATGTCATGTGCAGGTTATTCCCCTACACTTTTGAGGGGAATGCTTCAACATGATATTTTTCACAACAACCTCAAACCATCGTCTCTTGGGACAAGTTTGAAACCTGCTTTCTAGAAAAAATTGGAGATGATAAATCTCCAGAAGTCTTGGTAATGGAACTTTCTAGTATGAAAATGAACCCTAAAGAAAAAGTTAAGGATTTCAACCAAAGATTCCTTACATTAAAAAACAAAATATCTGTAGATTCGATGCCTGCAAAAAACTTGTTTTTTTCATACTATACTAAAGCCCTGCATAACAATATAACTATATGGGTTAAAAGGTCCAAAAAGAACACATTACTAGAAGCCTTTAAGGAGGCAGTCCTTATCAAGAAGAATATTTTGAGTTTAAAATATAGTTTAAACAGTGAGGCTAAAACCACTTCATATTCTAAAAAGAAAATAGAAATTCTCACTAGACCTCCTCAAACTAAAAATCAACAAAAGACATTAAACTTGGAAAGTTTGCAGAAAGCTTTCCAGAAATTATCCTATCAGGTCATAGACTTAAAAAGATCTGTTGAGGAGGCATCTACAAGTAAAGGAGGTTTTAGAACACCTTTCAAGAAACAATTTCCTCCAAACCGACCAAACCCGACCACAGAAGGTCTAAACTTTGAAGGACTACAGTACTCTTTGCAAGCAATACTGGAAGCACATGATAATGTTGTTTATGTACCTCCTGAAAATCAAGAGGACACGGGTGAAGAGGAAAAACCTGATGAGGAGGACTCATATCCTCCCATTTTTGGACATTTGTCGAACAACATCTTTCAAGTGAATTTTGAAATTGTCCATCCTTATAACACTAGAAGTAAAGCACAAAAAAAACTTCCACCTGAAACAAGTAGGAATGTGATTTCCAAACAGCCAAAACAAACTGAAACTAGACAAAACCCTGTTTCCCCAGTTTTAGAATATGAGTTGATCGAAGATCTTAAAAAAACTAAGGGAAAATATATCAGTTTTTGAATTACTTAAATTACCCCTTATCCTATAGAAAATGCTCCAAAGTATAGTTGACCCTATCATCAAGAAATCCACAGATAATGACCCAAATAAAACAAAAGATGTCCCTGGTAAAAAATCATCTGAAAATCAGGATAAAAGGGACATATCAGAAAAAACTGTAGGAAATTTAGATAAGACTATTTCAGGTTTAGCCATAAAAAATTAGCAGAATTCCATTGTCTCGTCATGAAAAAAGGTACCTCCTTTTTTGCTAACTTTCGAAATTTTCAACATAACCGTACATAACTGCATGGTTGATTATGGCGCCTCATCAAATGTAATGCCTCTATCTGTGTGTCAGAAAATTAATGCTGAAGTAAAACCTTCCGATTTAAAGATCACTCAGTTAGATCGAACTAATGTCAAGGTCATTGGTGAACTTAGAAATGTGTTGATAAGGTTGTCATCTAACCCAAAAGTCCACCAAGTAATTGATATTATTGTTGTTGACATTCTGAAAGTTTATGGTTTGTTTTTTAGTAGAGATTGGTCATAACAGTTACATGGTTATTTTTCTACGAATTGGTCTCATTTGTGGCTTCCAGAAAATGGACAACCTAACAAGATCCGAATAAACATAGAATGTTACCTCAAGTACATTGTTACATATTTAAACGACCCCAATGAGCCTTTTACTACTGCTGTAAATACAATTGAGGCACACAGAATGAATACTTTTTTTGGAAATTTCATGACTGAAATATCCTCTATCACCGACCTAGAAAAACAATCTGAAATATCAGCCTATACTCAGATGGAAACTCTGGGAAGTGCACCGAACATTGTTGATGACGAAGAAATTTGGTCCTTATACTTTGATGGATATAAATCCTGGGAAGGGGCAGGCATTGGTTGTGTACTAATCGATCCCAAAGGTAATAAAACATTTATTTCTTGTCGATTTGAATTTGAATGTACTAACAATACAATAGAATATGAAACACTTCTGCAAGGACTAAAGAAGGCACTGGATCTTGACGTGCAAAACTTGGTAGTATTCGGTGACTCTAAAATCATATTCAAGCAGGTAAGAAACACGATACATTTTTTATCGCCTCATTTGAAAAACTACCAAACTGAGGTATGGTGTTTAATACATAAATTTCTCTCTTTTAATATAAATTCCATTTCTAGGTCGAGTAATTCAGAAGCTGATTTATTAGCTAATGTTGCCTCTAAATTATTTCTTGTTGAGGGTCTCTCTCCTAATGCATTCTCGGTTGAATTGTTGTTTAGGCCATAGATTTCCGACAACATCACAAATTGGTGAGTGTTTGATGATCATCATCAGATCATCAATTTTATGCATATGGAAGCCACCTTCCAAGATGCAGTAATCAATGAAAGAAACCACAATGAAAACCTCTGAGATTTCACAGTAATATCCAACCCTCGTTCTACGGAAGTGTCATCCAAGCTGGTAAACTCTATCCCCAAATCTGTTGTTAGATTAGAATTTTTTTATGATTTACATGACACATTTAGAGGGGTAGTCAATTCCAAAACTAATAGTTCCTCATTGCTGTATGAAACTATTAATTTAGGAATGCAAGATAATCCTCAAAATATCAATCTGGGAAAAGGGTGTTCTAAACAAGAGAGATTTGTTTTCATAAAAATGTTCAAATAATTCAAAGACATGTTTTCTTGGACATGTGATGATCTAATTTTTTTTTATCAAAATGTAATACAACATTAATTCCCATGAAGCCCCAAACCCAACCTTTTCAACAAAAAATGAGAAAAATGCATCCTAAATTAGAACCCACCGTAAAAAATGAACTAAATAAATTACTCATTGCTAAGATCATTTTTCCAATCCAGCATACTCAGTGGGTATCCAACTTAGTCCCAGTAAGGAATAAAAATGGGGAAATTCGTCTTTGTGTCGACTTTCACAACTTAAATCGAGCCTCTAATAAGGACAATTATCCTGTTCCCCCAATGGAACAAATTTTTCAAAAAGTATCTGGTTCCAAGAGGCTATCCTTGTTAGATGGTTTCTCAGGGTATAACTGGGTCCTTATGTCTCCATCAGATCAGTTGAAAACCACTTTTTGCACCCCATGGGGCACCTATGCCTATAGAAAAATGCCTTTCGAGCTGATTAATGTCGAGGAAACTTTCCAGAGGGAAATGGACAATGATTTTAGGGCCTTATCAATCATTCAATTGTTGTCTACCTAGATGATGTCACTGTCTTTTCAAAGAATAAGAAATATCACCTATCTCATCTTAGGGCTATGTTAGAAAGATGTCGCAAATTCGGTATTTCACCCAATCCTAAGAAATCAGTCTTTGTAGTAGAGCAAGGAAAATTACTTGGATTTATAGTCTCTAAATATGGAATTATAATTGACCCCAAACGAACCCAAGCCATTTCCAGCCTTCCCCCACCTCCTTCCAAAAAGGTAATGCAATCCTTTTTGGGTAAAATTAATTTTGTCAAACAACTTGTTCCAAGTTTTTATGAGATGGTTAGACCTCTACAAAACCTGATAAAAAAGGATGTTATGTACAATGGTGATCACAAGAGAATCAAGATTTTAATTCCATTAGAAAAGATATAACCGAAGCACCCTCCTTGATGAGTCCTGATTCATCCCAGGATTTCACATTATATACTTTTGCGTCTCACAAATCTTATGTTGTCGTGCTCACGCAGAAAAATGTTGAAAACAATGAGATACCTATTTCACTTATGAGCTCTGCATTTAAAGGAGAATAATTAAATTACCCCATGGTAGATCAACATGCATACATTGTTTTCAAAGCAGTTAAACATTTCAGATCTTACCTTTTGAAATCTAGGATAAAAGTCGTTGTTCCTTACCCTGCTGTAAGAAGTCTGTTAGTGCAGAAGGAGCTAGGGGAGAAAAGGGAAAATTGGATGACATCCCTCCAGGAGTATGATGTCGAAATAATGCATGCACAAATTGTTAGAGGTCAAGGCCTTTGTAAATTGGTAGTTGATTCGGTTGAAAAATCAGAAAATCAAATAAATACATCAGTTGCAATCTGCATAACGAAACACAAATCTGTTGTGCACAAACTGTGTCTAATTCGTGGTATGATAATATCAGATTTTACTTGTTGCATGTAACTTCTCCTTGTAACCTTGATCCAAAAAATACAAGAGCATTGAGGCTTAGATCTGCATATTTCCAATTAATTAATGATATATTGTTTCGAAAAAAATTCGACAGTGTTTTTCTGTGTTGCCTAGAAAAAGAAGAATCCGAAAAGGTGTTAGCTGAACTTTATTAGGGTGATGTCAGGGGTCAATTTGGTGGAGATACAACCACCCACAAAGTACTCAGGGCTGGCTACTATTGGCCCACTTTATTTAAAGATGCTCACACTTTGGCCCGCAAATGTATAATCTATCAAAAGGCTACAGGACGGGTAAAGAAGGTTGCTTTCCCTTTACAGCCTATTATGGTAGACACACCTTTTCAGCAGTGGGGCCTAGATATTATAGGACCAATTAATCCACCTTCCTCACATCAAAAAAAGTACACTCTTACAACAATAAATTATTTTACGAGATGGTTTGAGGCTTTACCATTAAAGGTAGTCAACACGAGTAAGGTAGTTTCATTTTTAAACTCTCATATTATCACTCGTTTCGAAATACCTGAGTGTTTAGTTTTCGACGATGTTTTTTAATTTTCTTCCTTGTATATGAATGTCTTTGCTTTAGAAAAAGGGATTAAGCTAAAATACTCTGCCAGCTATTACCCCCAAGGAAACGGTTTGGTCAAGTCAACGAATAAAAATATGATCAAAATAATTAAAAGAACAATGTCAAAAAATCATAAGAATTGGCACAATGCATTGTACAAGGCACTTTGGGTTGATAGAGTCACTCTGAAAATTTCCATCGACAATTCTCCTTTCTTCCTCGTTTACGAAAGAGAAGTCATCCTTCCTCCACACGTCTTACTCCCTTCTCTACAATTATCTCAGAAAGTTCAGGAAGAGGAATGTCCCCCTTTAGAGAATCAGATAAACGCTTTAGTAAAATTGGAAGAAGTAAGAACACAAGCAAAACAAAAATTAGATTGGCATCAACAAATTGTCAAAAGCTAGTTTGAGATGAGTTCATCCTTAGAAAAAAATTTAATGTAGGGGATTTGGTTCTCAAATGGGACAAAGCGCACGATGATAAAGGAGAACATACTAAGTTCTTTTGTCATTTCTGAAAAATTGGGTCCTAGTTCTTTTCGTTTGCACAACTTAGAGGGACAACCAGACACTTTTCCAATGAATGGTCATTCTCTCAAGAAATACTTCGCCTGAGAGAAATTAGATTTCCCCCCCTGTAAATATCTTTAGCTTGTTTTTTTCTTTGGTTTTATTTTTGTTTTCCATTTTATTTTGTTTTTTTATGTTTCTTTAATAATTATTTCTGAATCATCACTCATTATTAAAGGGAATTGGATCATTCACTAGAAGCAGTTGAAATAGTTCAATGCATATGCACATTAAGTTCTAAACTCAGATCAGTTATGGTAAGTCTTTGCCAAATCGTTGTTCCTAGTTTTTGTTGAAGTCTCAGGGAAATACGACTATCTTTAAAACTTCTTACGACGTCCCAGTTCTAATGAGATCAAATCAAAGCGCTTCTCCATTCCCGAGACGATTTCTTTATTGAAATATAAATGTCCAAATTATGATGAAAGTTATCAGTTATCAAGAACGAAAAAACAATACTAATGATCAATCCTATGATTGGCTGGCTGTGAAATCTTCAGTATCACCCCACTCTCTTGTTATCATGAAGTTTCTGAAAATTTTATAAACAATTATAGAAAGTTGGAAGCACTTTAATGTGTGGTAATTGTGTGTAAACCCGTCGGGATCCTAAACAGGACTGCTAGCAAGGAAGCAATGTCAGGTTCAAGATCCTTTAGGTATGTTTTAAATTGATCACATATCAAGATATTTTTATCATAAATGGACAACTTTTGAATGGGATCAAAGTACTGGGGAGGGTTAAATGGCATCCCTTCCGAGGCTATAAACGCCGGCTGGCAGCAGTGGCCTTGTCAATGGTATTGGATTTACTTTTATAAATATCGTTACCCCTTTGATCGAAACAAAATTTCAAATTACAGTTTTTGGACAAAAATTTATTCAATGGTATGACTGTGTTATTTTTCTGAGTTAATGTCAAAATGCTTGATCCATCTTTTAATTGTTTTTAGTAACTATCTGAGTTATCTTTTCCCTGATATAAAGTTCTGATGATGCAGAGATAATTGCTTCACCCAACGTGTCACCATTGTTGGAAGCCATATATTCATGTAGTTTTCATTGATATTTAAAATATAGCTTTAATGGAATAAAAAAATTTAGCTGCCACTTTGTGCTTGTGAAGACTTCAATCATGATTTATGTTTTGAAAAAATCGCTTGATTGGTAGTGTGTTTTTTTGAGTGCTTTTCTTTTAATAGATCTCTTGTTTATCCTTATTTCAGTTTCATGATTGTTTAAGCATGAAATTGAAACAAGCTTGGTCTAAAAGATTCACCTTGCGGAATTGGATAAACACCTAATAGTCTTAAAAGAACCTTTAAGGCTATTGAACTTATCATTTTATGGGTTATTTTGCTACCATTAGCATATGAGTCGATCACCTTTGAGTTATGCCTTAGTCGTTTTATTCATTTTGGAGTGTTAATTATCACCTAGCACCTCCACGATTGTTCATAAAACTCAAACTTTGATATAATTTGAAATATGAACGCTATTCCATGTTGTCATATCGCAGTCTAATCGTTATTGTACAGGATTGTCAGCCATGCTATGAAACAATTACTCCCTCTTCCTGCTAGCTCAAGCTCGCATTCATTGCATTAGGTGGTAGTGCTTCATTTTTGGGTTAGGTTGTGAATAGAGGGGGTGGTTTTCATTTTCGCATGTCCTCTGTTTCAGCATTCACTCAAAAGTTTGAGTGGTGGCTATGGTGGCCTTCTCCGAAGGCCTTAGTTATCAGGTCACCTCCGAAAATGAAGAGCTTACCCTTCATATTGGGTGGTTTCAAACACACACCTCTCTTCGCTACTCTTGTTGGTATATCCTGACCAAACCCATGGCCCTTGTGGTGAGGATAGAGTCAAATGGCTCACAAGCCTTGCTCTCCCATGACGACATTGTAGATGATCTCGCAAGCTTTGGGTGGGTTAAATTTATATAGTCCTTTGAAGGTTTTAACCTCGAAGTCGCCCAAGATTTTGCATAGACCATCAATGGCGCTAGGAACAAAATAGGGGATTTGTAGTTGGAAGTTAGGGAGGATTCGATTGCAGAATCCATAGAATTGCCCCAAGAAGGAGCCCGTTGGTTCAAGAATCTCAAATTCTAAGGTGTCCCTTGGCACCTGTGAATGGTTTCCAAGAGATCGCGCTACAATGTCAAAGGTACGCCAATTGTTTTATTTAAACCTCGATGACACAGTTTACTGTTGATACTTGAGAAATCCATCACCTATGAGGGACGATATGGACTAGTTTTCTTGTTTCTTATTCATTTTCTAATGGTTTTCTTAGGGTTTGGTTTAAATATGCCATTCTACCTACTTAAAAGCCTTCAAAAAATGGCTAGATTTTACCAAAGACAAAACCTCAATGCACAGTCTAGCTTATTTCATCATGGTTTGATTCGAATCTTGGTCATTTCACAACTGTCAAAGGTTGGGGATAATTGGCAAGATTTCATAGATAGGAATGGTTTCTCTCCACCTAAAACTGTAATCGACTCACCTCTGTGTTTTTATGAGCCCACCAACCCTTGCCTATCGACTTCTTCTCTGAGAGACCTTCATGTCGAATTGCAAGGAAGCACTGTGTCAATAACCAAAACCCCTGTTGTTTTTCATAGGTCGTCTAAAGGCACACACCAGAGGCACAATTTTGTTCCTAAAAAATCCTTAGAAGTTGTGTTGGATAATTTGAAGGGAAAGGTCCTTATTGTTCCTATTCCTGGGCCAGATGTGGTTGATTTGAATGAAATTAAAAGAAAGAAATAGGGTAGATGTAAAACAAAGAGACTTCCAAATATTGATTTTAGAACAAAAGATCCAGTCTACTCCTTTCTAGAATGGTCATAAATCAGCATCACAATCGTGAAGAACCTATCCCTATTATTGATGTCGAAGACTGGATTTATGTTGATGATACCAACGTTAATGCCCCCTAATTTGATTTTGTATCAAATTTGCCTCCTTTTTTAAAGGAACGAGAAGCTTTCTCAGGTATTCAGTATGATCTCAAAAAGGTCATGGAACAGGGAAAATATCCCACTACAGATCCGACTCGTCCTTTACCAAACATAGAAGTAGTGTATTGTGAGAATTGTTTTGACTAGATCGAAAGATATTATCGAGATATTCCTTACCTATAGGCGCAATTGAATCAAGTGATCACTCATAACTCAATTATTGAAAGGGAAAACGATGATTTCAAAGCTTTCATTATGTCGAATTCACACAAGGAAAATAAGCGTTTCAAGAGATCAAGGAATGTGGTTATTAAAAACTCCACTAGTTTCAATGCCATTATAAGATCAGATTTGTCTGATGCTTCTCTTTGAAATTTCTGATTGGTAAATAATTTTCTTGTAATTTGCGATTGGATTTTATTTGAATAATAAATGAATTCATTTTGATTTTTTATTTATTTAGACCAGTTATAGAATCGAAGATTCTGTAGCTTGTCTTTTAAATTATTTATTTGATTATTGTCTAATTTAGATTTTGTTTTCTTGGTCTCAGGTGAACAACAGATCATTGTGCTACTATTAGTGGAATGAGTCATAGTTTGAGCATATAGTGGACTTGTAATTTTTTTTTTTGAAAAACAATGTTTAAAGATGTAACGGTTTTGGATTGTAAGACTTCAACATAATTATCTTTTTGTTATTTTGTTTTAATGAAGGCTTATTTAAAAAGATCTGTCTCTATCTTGCATGATATGAGGAACATATTAGAAACTTGTTTAAATAGCACTGCTTGCCCAATGATAGAGGCAATTCCTCCTAGAACTTATCATGGACTTATTTTTTTGAAAGTATATGAGATACAATTTACTCTTTGGCTTTCGTCCTGTGTAGACTGTGCAATGTTTTCATTGTTTCTCATGTATTTTCTAGATGTGAAATTTTATGTGTATAGAAATAGCTTTAGTTTGTTCTACATATAACCTTTCATGTTATGTTTTTCTCGACATGGTTCATTATATTTTGGTTTGGTTGATATCTGTGACTAATCATCTATTCAAGTATTTTGAGTTTACATCTGATGCTAGGAATTTCTTTCATTTTTAGTTATTGGACATTCTAAAGTCACATGATATAAAACCATTTGTCTTTCTGTCATCATAGATTTGTTCCGGAATATAAAATACTTCTTTGAGTTTTTTCAGGAAGTATCATTCTTGATTTTTTCATATATTTATACTTGACACAGGATAAGTGGATATTATACAAATACAGAGAGACAAGTCTAGCTTAGTATTGCCGATCAACGTAAGATTAGTTAATTTATTATTTATTTAATTTGTCGATTTGGGATTGAATAATGATTGCATCATCCAAACATTGAATGCTTTGTCCATTATCGTTATATCATTTTTAATCTTATTCACTCATTGATTATTAGCTTGTCAGTTATAGTACTAGAATAGTTTTGTTTATTTTTAATCTTGGTTTGATTCATCAGTTTAAAACAATTATTTTCGCAAGGTTTTTCTTAAACCCTGTAATTGTACATATCTATTGTACATAGTACTACTGTTAGTTAGGAAATTGTAATTAATGTGTTGATTGTTAGAATTATACCTTTAGTTAGTTTACATCTTTTAGTTATTTTAGGATCCTAGTTCGCTAACAGAGCCAATAAACCCTTCAGGGTAGATTATCCCAAATAGCTTGGGTTAATTAGACAAGCCTGGTCCAGATCTTCCCTTCTCATTGACGGCATGTCATAAATGCCCGTCAACAAGTAGCCACTCCATCGTGACCACTTTGGATGGTAACACTCCGGAAAGGTTGAAAGGTTGGAAAATTGCAAGAGTCGGGAAGTCACGGAGTTGCGAACTTCTGCCAACCATCTGATCAAGTGGCAATTTCAGGTAGAATCCTCACTATTGAACCCATAAGAGGAAAGGGGCGAGGATCACATTGTTGATCTATGATCACGATCAACGATGAAGGGAATACCTATGGTCAAAATCTAGTAGGCATTTAATGATAAGGATAATACCATGATTACGGGTACGCGACCGCTAGTTGCTGGTAAAATCGTTCGATCATCATTCCATCAAGTTTCCTTCGACAAAAAGTGGATGTTGTGAGGTTCCAACATCCCAAAGTCCCAGACCTTTGAACTCCCAAATCCTGGAGGGATTAGCTCCTTTTAGGCATAGTGAAGGGTTCCAGGTCTTGATCATATGGGACTCGAAAAGCCCCAAGAGATACACTCTTGAATTGTATCTGATATTTGGTTAAGCCCACAGACTTGAGCTTGTGGTCACTCAGAATAATGGTTTTAAGGAAGCAACTTTCACTGACAAAACTCAGAATCTATAACAGGGAAGGAAATCTTGAGGGATTGACAATTTCAGGACTGTCATGTAGATTTCATCCCGACTCTGGCTTTGTGGATTCGATCCCTGGGTTAGTCCATTGGGGGAATTAGTGCATGTACAAATTCAAACAGAGTCTAGCTCGCCTTCTTCCCCAATTCCTTTCAAAACCCATTAATCACAGGTCTCCTTTGCTAAATATGATTAAACATGAAGCCATTGATAGAATATGATATTTAATTTCTACTTCAAACTTCCCAGACCTCTAGGCCATCATAGCCACAAATTATACGATTCAATGAGATAAAAAATCATGCCATCATCTATCTCAAGGAATTACATATTACAACAAAACAACATAGGTAAAATAAAACTCAGAGTCACACTTATCTGAAACTTTGGAATTTAGTTGGCAATTGCTGAAAGGGGTTCCATTTTCCACCTAACCATAGGCACAGTTGTTCTTGGAGTATTCCTCAACTGGCCACCCCCTAGCTAGATCATGATACCATGAGAGGGATTTTGCTTGATCTCAGCAACAGAAAGGGACAAAGGTTACTCTCATTTTCCCACGGGAACCTGACAATCTAGTTTTGTATCCACCAAGCAAGGGAGTCTGTTGTGATTGCTAACTCAATCATTGTCACTCTATTTATCAAATTAATTAGAAAACATTCTACAATCACTCCCATAACTAGAAAAATGTATTCACCATTCTCTTCCTCAGAACCAGAGAGCCTCACACACTCTTCTTCTTCTCTATTGGTCCTCCAGACCATTCGTGTGTCTTATGTCTAGGCTTCTTCCTTTGCCCACAAGTTTCTTCTCTTTTATTTCCTTTCCCCACAAGATCTCGTGGGTTAGGTCATGAATTTTCATATGGTACTCTTCCCATCTCCTTCATTGACTCATTAGGGAATACTTCCCAACTACCATCTTGATTGGTAATTAAGTTTTTGTTTTTTTTGGGGGGAGGGGGGGAAATATTGTTCTAGAGCTATGCATTTATATCCAACAATGTATCAGCCTGGCAAGGGTAAACTCACCATTAATGGTTCCCCTACCATCCCTTCTCATGCATCATGATCTATCTGGTAACCCTCTTTCAACAGTCATGCCACTAATTTCCTTTCATTTAATAAAAAAAATGTATACATTAATTTCCATGGCAGAGTTCATTGTCTGTCCAACATTCATATGGCACATCTGTCTATATTTTTGTTCACTGTAATAATAATATTTACAATATGTGGGAAACAGGGGTGTTACATACCCAAGTTATGACCATCCAATGAACTTCTGCCCAAGTCCATCATCCAAGTCACAAAATTCTTCGTGTCTTCTCACACGATGCAATTGAATCTGTGTGATTTCTCTAAAACAGTCCCAATTTGTGGTTGGACACTTAGTTTAGTTTACTCTATACCTCTGCAACTCATCTTTGTAAGTGTCATCATCCTCCTAGGTCAAACACCTCATACACGATCCCACCTCGACTTACTATCAAATGTGAAACTCTCTAGCTCGATGAAGACTCTATCTCATCAAACTACCATACACATGAAGTTATATCATTGGTACCAAAGAACGAGTTTCACCCATCACACCTCACTATGACAAGCCATAAGAAGTTCATCAACAAAGTTGGCAACCCGCCACACAACATACTGTTTTAAACTGAGCTCTCCGCCAATCCACCAAAACTCCCAACCTGCCACATCACTAAGTTGCAATAGTCCACAAATCATGGTTTGGACGATATGCTCCATGTCTCAAACCAGAGACCATCAAACCTTCTGGAACCTACAATAGTCACTACAACTCCCTCTCGGAGCTATCACATGTGTAAATAACTCAAATCCAACTAGTCTTCTCAAAACCTCAAGCTTTGATACCATGTTAGATTTTTTCATGCACCCATACTCGATGCACACATACCTCACATATGGTCTAGGTTTTCAACAACACACACATAAATCACACATTCTAGACTCTAAATATAAACACACTGAGATACCTAACAACTTAGCACAGCGAAAAGTAAAACCAATAATTGAATCATACACAAGTACATAAGAATTTGATGCCAAAAATATTTTTTGTTTATCTAATAAAATCTCAGAACAATGGGCTCCCATACCAGGGACAATGGCCCAAATTTCTTACATAGATCAAATGCCAAAATAAGGAAATCATATACTCAGAAATCCTTACTCGATGACGATGAAACCCTCATGGTTTCCTTGTTTTTGAACTGAGGCCGATGGTTAGGGAATTCACTTTCCCTCCAAACCCTCCATTTCCTATGCAACTTAGCACCAATCCTATGGCACCTTTATACAATCCCTTTTCTCGATTGTTGGGCTAGTTGTGACAACCCTCAATGGTTGTTCCAAAACTAACCAAAAATTCTATTGTTCTGGCCCACCAAACTTGTTGTTCTAGCCCTCAAATCAATAGTTAGGTTGTTGTACCATCCCTCAAGTCTATGACTAGGATGCACCACCTATAACATACCCTAAAATTTCCTAGAAAATCTCTTATCCACCCATAGAAGCCCTTAACACTACCCATAAAGTCTATTTTTTCCTTCTTCTTGTAAGTCGAGCTTCAGAACCTCCAACAATTTCCCTAAACCAGTAGGTCAAGCCTTAGAACATTTCCAAACCTCTATTGTTTCATTTTTCCACTAGGATAAGCCTCCAAAAAAAAGTGGCTTCCTTCAGAACCTGCCCCACAGACTTGAGGCCCTATTCGACCCTCTCCATGGTTGGTTGAGGTCACCACATCTTGTCACCAAGAATGAAAATCACATTCACTCTTATGTTTCACCTTTTCACATGATCTCCCTTTATATGACTCAAAAGTGCATGGAAGAAGCCCCTAAACCACACTCAACATTAAATTAGACTTGTTTATTCCTCCATGTGAGTGTGAAGCACCAACATGTGGTTGTGAAGCCCAAACCAAGCCCCAACTCAATATACAAAGGGTTTTCACCAAAATAATAAATGCAATGTGAGTGCCAACATATATTCCCACGTGTCCAACACCAAGGCCAACATGGGAATACCTCTTAATGATACAAAAGCATCAATAGACACCAACCTATTGGAGACACCAATCTCCCTAACTAAGCATCAACTTAGCAAGATGTAGGCACCAACCTACTAGAGACACCAATTTCCTCAACTGAGCACCAATTCAGTAGAACCTATAGGCAGCAACCTATTCTTACAATATTTGTAGCGACCAACTTGCTAGAGACAACAATCCCCTCACCCGAGCACCAAATCAAAAAGATATTGTGTAGGCATCAACCTACTGGAGACACCAATCTCCCTAGTTGAGCACCAACTCAGTAAGACATGTATAGACACCAATCTAATATCTTCATACACATAGTACTTCTGACTTCACGTCCATGCTTCATACTTCAGACATAACTTAAAACTATAGTCACGTTTAGCCTCCATGTTCTAGCAAGCCTCATAACATCATTCCCAAAATATGATCCCAGACTATAGCATCACAAACTCATAACAATGCACTTTTCAACATCACATACCTTGAGTCCTTCATAGCGCACCTTAAGAACAAGAAAAACTCCAAGAAAGTTTCTCAGGCTTTTCTTGCACACCTTTAGATCCCAAAAAAACACCCTAGCTCATTTAGCGCACCTCATATCTATTATGTGCACCTCAGACTTGATCTCTTGCTTGGATTCTCTTCAAATGCACACATCTATACTATATTTATAGTATTTATGTCCTCACTTGTAGGGTCGACCTGTAAAGATCAATTGAGCCCACCTAAATTTTCTACCTAGGTTGTCAGACAAAAAAATTCATATCTCCTCATTCCTAGGGAGTTATATAGGGAATGTCATATACCATTGGAAAGGTATTGGAATAAGCTTTCCAACCATATAATTTATTCTCCCATTTGAGATAGGTATCTAGTGTAAAGATTCCTTCAAATATAGTGTATCCAAACTTAGCATCAAAAATCCAAAAACAATGTTTCCAACAATCTCCATATTGCAATCTTTATCTTGGACATCTGTAGTCTCCCCTTTTCTTTGACATCAATGAAAATAATATTTCCAATAATCTCCCCCTTTGTCATTGATGGAAATCCTTAGTCAATTCTAATACTCCCCCTATCTAACACTTTCCTTGTGTCTGCAATTCTTCCTTTGTTTGCAACTTCTCCCCCTTTGAAATCAATGGAAAAGGGTTTCTCCCCCTAAACTTGTGATTCCCATTACTAAAGAGATGAGAGGGATATCACTCCCAAATTTTGTTCCACACAAAAAATTTATTCTTTGAATTCATCGAGTATGTATACATTGCTTGAGGTTTTGTTTTCATTTGCCACTAATCTTCTTGAAGTTTCTTTCCTTATCTCAAACCCTTTATAATTAAATGTGAGGTTGTAACCTTGATCACACATTTAATTGACACTTAGAATATTATGCTTTAACCCTTCAACATACAAGGAATTATGTGTCTTAGTCTTTCCATTATCAAGACTAATAGTTTCCAACTATCCTTGCAGAACCATTATCTCCAAAAGTAGCATTGCCTCCCTTTTCTTCCTTCAAGGTGAGAAACTTGGTTTGGTCCCCTGTCATGTGTTTTGAACATCCATTGTCAATGTACCATTGGTTCCCTTTATTTTGAGCATAAAGTGCAATTTTGCATTCTTCCTTCTTCTGATCTTCTTTCTTCATATCCCACACCTTTGTGTATTCTTCTATATGCTTGGAAATAACATCTTCTTCCCTCTATATTATGTTGCTTCTACAATCACATTCTATGTGCCCATATATATTGCACTTATAACATTAAACATTGTAATCAAGTATGGGAGAAAATGAATTGTAGTTTCTATCAACAAACCCATGAGAACTTCTGGTTTTGTTTCTTACATAATCATTCTTTGTAGTTTTATAAGAACCTCTATTTATAACTCTCACAGGATCACTTGCTGCATAAGTTCTACAATATCTTTCTTTATGGACAAAATTATTACAAGATAAACAATAGCCTAGAAAGACATTCTGTTATTGATCTGTGAAACATCTTCTTAGTGGAACAACTATTCTGAACTCATTCTTGTGGGAAGAATCAAATTTATGTTGGTCATCATTTCCTTTTCTAATATTTCTTTCATTGTTGATGGAGCCTTTGAGAATGTTGGCATGGATTTTAGGATTTTCTTCATTTTCCGTTTTTGATGGCTTTGTGACCTTAGTGTTTACATCTCCCTCGAGGGTATTTTGTTTTCGTTGTAGCCAAGACCTGTCTTAATGAATGGTGACCTTTGGAAATTGAGAATATTATCTAATATTTCAGTACTCTTTCCAAACTTCAAGATTCTATTCAACTGATTGGTGGCTCTCTCTAGTTCATTTCTTAAGCAAACTATTTCAGCTTCTAGCTTCTTGTATTTTTCTTCCTTTTCTTTCAGTTGTCTTCTCACTGCGCTCTTCTATCCTTTTTGCCTCTTCTAGTTGAATCTTCGGGATGATAACTATATTCTTTTTTTCTTCAATATCATGATAATCCTCTTCATATTTATGCAATTACTCTTTCTTCTTTCTATTCTTTCCCCTAAGTTTGTTTATTTATTCTAAGGCACTAACTAGTTTTTCTCCAAGATTAACTTCCCCATCAATGTCTTCTTTTTATTATTTTGATTTTTCTTTCTTATTGTCTTCATTTTCTTTATTGGTATACTTTGTATCCATGGCTATGAATATGAATTCTTGTTTATCAATATCAAAAACATATCCATCACATTCTTCGGACGAGCTATTGTCCTCTCTAGACTCAACACTCTTCTTCTTAGTATATTTTTCTCCTTTGTGTCTATAAGGTTTGATTCTATTGTTGTGTTATTTTTAACATTATTGTCCTCATCATCATTGTCTTCCATTTTTCATATGGAAATTTAGCATCAAAATGACCTACTCTACCACAATTAGAACATATGAAGGGTATCTTACCTTTGTATTTGTCAGATCCTCTTTTTAGCTTTCTCACAAACCGTGCTTCTTATGTATCTGATTCATGGCTGGAACAATCATAGAATTTGTGTCCTTTTGTATTCTTTCATTCTTTGAAATTTGTTTCCTTTCGTGTTGGCTTTTCTTTGTCTTTCCTCATCTCATATGTAGTGAGAATCCCATGCAACTCATCCATAATTAGTTTCTCTAGATCCTTCATTTCTTCAATGGAATAGACCTTGGAATCAAATCGTAAGGGGAGATATCTCAACACCTTTTTCATAGTCATTGGTTCTTCAACCTTCTCACCAAGTCCTATGATGGTGTTGACAATTTCATTCACTCGAAGGAAATAGGTTGCAACATTTTCTTCATATTTCATTTTCAAACTCTCGAACTGTCTTCTATGAATTTGGAGCTTTTCCTTCTTCAACTTATCATCACCTTCATACAAGTTTTGAAGTTTGTCCCAAATTTATTTTGTCGATCCACAATGCATTGCCTTGATAAAATTGGATTCTAATAGACCACACAAGATGGAATTCATGGATTTTGCATGATGTTCACCAGGCTTCTTTCCGACTGCAACTGTTGGTGGAGTTTTTGGAGCTGTATAAAAATTCATGACCGATTTCCAAATATCAAACCTAAGAGCCATTAGATAAGTATGCATCCTTATACTCTAGAATTCATAGTTTGTTCCATCAAACAATGGACCCATATTTGTGAAGAAACTTCTTGACTATCCATGTGTGCTCCTAAGATCTACCTTCCAACAGTTAGATTGTTTCTGAAGGAACCTGCTCGGATACCAATTGTTGAACTTATGCTTATACTAAGAGGGGAGGTGAAACAATATAAGATACTTTTTACTTTATTTAACCATTCATCAATAATTCATTAGTTGAGAAAAAATAATCACATATAAACTCAAATCAGAATTTGCAAAGTTTAACATGGAAACCCAATCGAGAGAAAACCATAAAACTTATATTTATAAATTCATGTAGGAACCAACCTGCTATTACAAAGATCGTAGGAACCAACCTACTAGAGACACCAATCTCCTTAATTGAGCACCAACTTAGCAAGATGTAGGCACCAACCTACTAGGGACACCAATGTCCTCAAATGAGCACCAACTCAGTAGCATATGTAGGAATCAACCTATTGTTACAATATTTACAGACACCAAATGAATAGTTATCTCTACATTTTGACTATGGAAAGTCAAAAAAATATTGTTTAAGGCCCAAAAATGGTCGTGGAAGTAAAGAAAGATGTAATGACATGAAAAATTCCAAAATAAGCCAGTTGGATTAGGTGGGAGGCCAGCAATATCCACATGGAAGCTGTGTAGGGATTCAAACAACCCTGGAACTGTAGAACCCACAATTACAAAGAATTACATAAGAACATGTTGAACTAAAAATTGTCGAAATGAGACAGTTAGAATACGTGGGTGGCCACCAATATCCACTTGGATCAGTCCTCCCCCCTTAGGAAGCAATGGTCTCCATTGTGTTAAGTGACCTCATCATGTGAGGAAATTTCCATTGAATTTGGCCTCGGGTGAGCCATTTTCCTAGGTGCAGGAGTTGCCCTTCCTTGACAACCCGATAAAGTTGGATCCTCTGCTGGCGAGTGCCCTTGACCTGTGTGTCCACTATCCGATCAATGGATGCTTGTTCCATGAAGTCGAGGTTGAGATCTATTGGTGTCAACTATTCTACGATCTCCTAGGTGTCCAATAATGGTGGAAAATATGGTCGGAGGAGGTCCGCATTGAACATTGGGTGCAAGCCAAGGAAGGGGGGAGTGTTGAGTTCAAAATCATTGTCACCCACAACCTTGGTGATAGTGTAAGGCCCATATTGAAGTGGATAGAGCTTCCGATGGGGCCCTTTAAGGTGCTCTTTCTGCAAATGTAACCAGACCTTGTCTCCCACCTGAAACTTATGCAGTACATGGTGTTGATCATGGCACTTCTTGTACTTAGCATTGGATTTCTGCAAAATCTCATGGACTTGTTGGCAGATGTGCTGAATCCGCTCAATGAATCTAGTGGCTTTGTTGGCCTCATAATGAACATGGGAAGATTCTTCCTGTGTGGTTTCAAGAGGTAGTGCAACATCAATGGGACCCAAGGGTTGGAATCCCAGCCCCACCTGAAATGGGCTATGGCCGGTGGAGCTATGGAGAGCCCTGTTGTAGTTTTGTTGAACATAGGGAAGACTCTCATCCCATGTATGTGGATGCTTAGAGTTATACATGTGAAGGATGTGCACAATCATCTGATTGATGACCTCTTTTAGGCCATCATTTTGAGGGTGTAAGGTAGTAGATTTAGTGAGCTTGGTGTCCAACAATAACCAGAGACTTGGCCAAAATGTGTTGAGGAACCTGCTATCCTGATCTGAGATGATGGTATGTGGTATCCCAAAATGGACCCACACTCGTTTGAAGAAGAGCTTGGCGGTATCTATCGTTTTGATGCTCTTCTTGCAGACTATGAGGATGCCCATATTCAAAAACAAATCAACCACCGCAAATACACAATAATTACCTTTCTTGGTGGATGTAAGGCTAGACATGTAATCCATCGAGATGGATTACCAAGGCCTCTCGGGAATAGGAAGAGGGGTGTATAAGCCTTGATTCTTGATGGTTGGCTTGGAAATGGCATAGGCAATGCAAGATTTTATATACTTGTTGACGTCCTGTTGAATTTTTGGCCAATAAAAATGTTTATGTAGAATAACCACAGTTTTATCCATGCCAAAACGTCCTGCCATCTGACTGTAGTGAGCCTCCCAAATCATCTTTACATGCTCGCTTGAGGGAACATAGAGGTGGCCTGGATGGAATAACAATCCATCCTGAATGTGAAAATCGATGACATTCGTGCCTATACCCAAGAGCTGATAGGTGGTGGTGAAGTCAGGATCTCGCTAATAAATTTGGGGCCACTCAAATGCCTCATTCCCATAGGAATCGAGCACGGTGGCAGCAATGGGAGTTCGACTGAGGCAGTCAACGACATGATTTTTGCTCCATGTCTTATACTTGATGTTGATATGGAACCGCTGCAGGTATGTAAACCAATTTTGATGGAAGTTGTTATGCAACTTCCCCTGTGTCTGTATGAACTGTAGAGGCTTGTGATCAATGTGGATGATTGTCTCCTTTCCCATAATGTAATGTTTCCATTGACGACAAGATTTCATAATGGAATACATTTCTTTGTCATAGGTGGGGTATTTTTGGATATTATCTGAGAGTGTATCACTATGGTATGCTACTGGATGACCGTGTTGAGTGAGAACTGTGCCTACAACATAGTCAGATGCATCAATCTCAATCTCGAACGGTTGTTGCAGATTAGGTAAGGAGAGTACTAGAGTTGAGCAAAAGAAATGCTTCATATCATCAAATGCTTATTGTTGTTCCTTCCCCCATGCGAAATTTTCCTTGCCACCACCCTTAGTCACTTGGTTGAGGGCCCATGCAATATGGGAGAATCCCAACACAAATCGTCAATAGAAGTTGGCAAGTCCCAAGAAGATTCGAAGCCCAGTCAGTGTGGTTGGGGCTGGCCAGTCATGGATGACTTGGATCTTAGCTAGATCCACATGTACCCCATTCTCATTAGCAATGTAGCCCAAGTATTGGACCATGTTAATGCCAAAGGGTCATTTTTGCAAGTTGGAATATATCTTGTATTGCCATAAAGTGATCAAAACCTGTTGAATATGCTACATGTGTTGCTCCCAAGTTATGTTGAAGATGAGGATTTCATCCAGATATACCAGCACAAAATAGTTGGTGAAGGGTCTCAATACATTATCCATCAACCTCATGAAAGTTGTTGGTGCATTTGTTAAGCCAAAGGCCATGACCAACCATTCGAGGAGACCTTCTTTAGATTTGAAAGTTGTCTTCCATACATCAATCGGTTCAATGGGAACCTAGTGGTAGCCAGACTTTAGGTCAATATTGTTGAAGAAATTCCCCCCCTTGAGTTGGTCAAGAAGGTCATAAATTTAGGGAATTAGGTATTGGTTCATGACTATGATTTTGTTTAATGCTCTGTAATCAATGCAGAGCCGCCAAGTCCCGTCTTTCTTCTGCACTAGTACAATCTAGCTTCTGCAAGGGGAGAATTTGGGTTTGATGTGCCCCTTTTGAAGCAACTCTTGGATCTAACGCTTGATTTCATCATTTTCCATCAGCGACCGACGATAGACTGGTCCATTAGGCATAGGTGCACCGGGGGTTAGTTCAATTGGATGCTTGACTGGGTAGTGCGTCAGTACCCCAGTGGGTGAGGAGAATATGTTTCTGTACTCTTCCACGATCCCTTCCATTGGATTTTGCTACAAAGAGAGGCTCTGTGTAGAGGTCATGGATGTGGTGGTGACCTTCTACTTACTGTGAGCATGAATCACAAAGAAGACAAACTTCCTTGTCTATGAAATGACCTTACCGCATTGCTTAGAAGATATTAAAGAAATAACGGTAGGCAATGTTACCTCTGGTATCCTATACAATTGTCTACCCAAAGTAATAATAACACTCCAGGGCCTAGACTCATACACAACATGTCATTTCCACAAATATGGATGGCCTAAAATAACATCACAAACTTCAAGGGGAGAAATATCACACAATACCTCATCTTTGAAGGGCTTGATGTCATAGGGCAGACGACATTGTTGGTTGATGTGGAAATCTCTTCCTTGGCAAAGCCAGCCAATGGTGTAGAGTTGCGAGTGTGGTGTCATCGGTAGTTCCAATCACTTGACGACTTCTACTGAGATTAGGTTCTCTTGAATGCCACTATTGATAATGAAATGAAGCGAAGCCCCCTTTGCCTACATTTTGTTGTGAAAGAGGCACTCCCCATCCTCTAGTTCTTCTGGTTTTCTTGGCTGGACCTTGGTGTTAGCGATGGTGGCACTGGGTTCATCTTGGGTTGTGGCTTGGACTGGTTGACTTGAGAGTGGCCATATTTGATCTATCCTTTGTTTTGTGGATTGGGGCCTCCTTTGCCCAACTTCAACTGTGAGGAATTTGCAGATCCAAACTCTTGCCTCCTCTGCTTAAATTTCTGCTCGATCTTGACAACATATATATAAGCCGCACCTAAAGATACAATGTCCAGAAAATCCATTTATGTTTAAATGTATCTATGCATAAAACCATGATATTTTAGCACCAGATTTTGTTCAGAGTCTTTGATACCCAATTTGGTGCATAGGGTATGGAAAATATTGGTGAAATTTGGTATTGTCTGGTCCCTTTTTTGACGTAGCGTGGTCCATCTTGTGTACTGGTCCTCGTAGCTTCCAACATGGTAGTATTGTTCTTTAATGACATCCATGAAGGAATCCCATGTGGGGATGACCACAAATATTGCAGATTCCTATGTGGCCCTTTTCTCAAATTATGTATCCCACCAGTCCTTAACACGAGGGACGACTTTGAGGAGTGAAAAAGTAATATTTTCCCTATCGAAAAAATTGTGGACTGAAAAATATCATTCGAGTATATTCAACCATTTATCTAAATTATCTGCATATATCAGTCCTTCAAATAATGGAATATCAAAATTTACTTGTACCTTGAAGGGTGTTGCATGGCCGCTTGATGAAGATGTGTCTCATGTGGGAAGTCGCCGAAGGATCTGTGCAAAGTTGTACATCATTTTGTTCCTTTGTTGTGCAAGGGCCTCCTCGAGCAAAAATTTAAAAGGATCTCCTACTCCATCATCTTTATTCTTGTCCCCCATGATTTTTTGTCTGCCTTGGTGCAGTTGATCTTGCAAAGTCTCGCTTCATTCGAGTCCCAACTTCTTGTACCCAGATCTTGTCGGGGACATGCAAGAAAAAGAAAACAAATGAAGAGAAGACCGCTCTGATACCACTGATATGGATTTATGAGTGGAATGACATGAATAATACATTGAATACAATAACACAGATATACAAAGAACAACAACATATATCCAATGAACAATAACTTCTATTGAATAAAGAAAATAGGTTGAAATTATAAAACTGCAGAACTAAAAAAGACTTGCTCGAATGGTGGTAGTTATCTCTAAGAAGAGATGTGGTTGCTACTTGCATCCATCTGAGAAGAATGATGAAAATGAGGTTCCAAAGGCCTTTTTAACATTACTCGTGAATACAAAAACCCTATACAACCAAAAACCTAACCCTAGGATATGAAACTCCAAAAGTTATGTGGGCCCCAATGGGTAAGTTGGTATCTCAACTTCCTAGGGTCGTAACGTTTTCATACAACCTTCGTTTTAAGCGTGTGATATCCCATTAGAAAGGTATTTTTCGAGAACTACACATTATTCCATCAAACTCTAACTATGTCTATAGTTTGACTATGGAAAGCCAAAAAAATATTGTTTAAGGCCCGAAAACGGCCCTGGAAGTACATAAAGATGTACTGACATGAAAAATTCTGAAATAATCCAGTTGGATTGGGTGGGTGGCCACCAATCTCCACCTAGAAGTTGTGTAGGGCTTCAGACAACCCCGGAAGTGTAGAACCCACAATTACAAATAATTACAGAAGAACGTGTTGAACTAAAAACTGTCAAAATGAGCCAGTTGGAATAGGTGGGTGGCCACCAATATCCACCTTGATCACCAAATCAGTAAGATCTGTATAGAAACCAATCCAAGATCTTCATACACAAAGTTCTGACTTCACCTGCATGTTTCACACTTCTGACATGACTTCAAACCCTAGTCACATTTATCCTTCATGTCCTAGCTAGCCTCATAGAATCATTCCTGGAATATGATCCCAAACTGTAACATCAAAAACTCATAACAATGCACTTTACAACATCGTAGACCTCCAGTCCTTCATAGTGCACCTTAAAAACAAGAAAAACCCCAAGAAAATTACCCACTTCTCTTCCACACCTTTAGATCCCAAAAATACACCCTAGCTCCTTTAGCACACCTTAGATCTTTTTTTCACACCTCAGAATTGATATATTTTTTGGATTCTCTTCAAATGTCCACATATATCATGTATTTATAGTATTTTTGTCCTCACTTTTAGGGCCGACTTGTAAAGACTAGTTGAGTCGACCTAAATTTTTTGGCTAGGTTGTCGGACGAAAAAATTCATATCTCCTCATTCCTAGGGAGTTATAGGTAATTCCATATACCATTGGAAAGGTATCATTATAATATTTCCAACCATATAGCCTATGCTCCCATTTGATCTAGGTACCTAGTGTAAAAATTCCTTCAAATATAGGGTATCTAAACTGAGCATCAAAAATCCAAAAACAATGTTTCCAACAATCTCCATCTTGCAATTTTATCTTGGACATCTATAGTCTCCCCATGTCTTTGACATCAATGAAAAAAATATTTCCAACAATATCATAGTGAGAATGGAGGTCTCAAGGGTATCAATTATGCTAGTATTTCACATTATTTGGGCCACTCCCCACCCTTTTGAAATTCATGTGAAATGGGTGGAGAAACCACAAGAAAAATAGGGCTTCGAGTATTTGTTCTAAAAAATCACACAAGGCATGTCCTTGGCCCCATCCTTTTGAAATTCATGACATATGCATGGGGAAAAACACAATGATAATGGAGGTCTAATGGGTGACTATTCAGCCAATATCACTTGTGGCTTGCACCTAGAATCATCCCTCTGTCATATGGATGGGGAAAACCACATTGAGAATGAAACCTCGATGTTACTTATGAATCGATGCCCCATTGGAATTCTTTTTATTATTTTATGTTTATTCCAAATTTTTTATCGACAACTTGTAGTCAACCCCATCCCTCATGCTATATGTGTGGCACATACCACAATGAGAATGACACCCCAATGGAATGCTTAGCATAGTCTCTATTTTTGTTGTTATATTTATCCTTACACCTAACCTCATTCCTCATGTCATATGTTCAGAGCATACCACATTAGAAGAATTAAAAGATCACAAAATTGCTTGCTCAACACTCTATATACCTTACCTATTTCCCAATTCCCCATTCATAGTTTGTGTTTTTTGGTGTTATTTCCTTTTAGATAAATTGGGTAGGTCACCGACATATCCATTTGGTCTTTGGCTCAAAAAAATTATATGGGAAAAAATTCCATAAGGATCACTAAGCACTAAAAATAGGGTGTATTTTTGGGATTGTAATTTTAGAGTGTTTTTAATTGGTTTGGTATCACTGATTGAATAACTATGTTAAATTTTTCAAGGATTTTTTGGCATTTTTTATGGTCATATTAGTCACCACATTATAGAATGTTTCTCTGAAAATATTAGGAAAAATATCGTGCATGTTGTGCTCGCCATTGGAGAGGAAAAAGAGGACATTCTTGAGAAAACAATCAGAATTGGGTACGTAACAATAGATGCCAAATATTTGAAGCAGTTTAGTCTTTATAGTCAATGGAATTCATTTTTTTCTTTATGTAAGTGGTTCTTCGTGGTTACTAATATGTATGCTAGGATTGCAAATCAAATATCACACAATGAATAACACAATAAGACACTAAAAAAGTAGCAACATAAATTCACTTGATCACCTTGCTTCTTTTATTCAACATCAAAGGATTTAAAGACTTCTAGAAGTTTATTACAAACTTAGGCTTGAAACCTACACTCTCTTTGTTGTTACAATCTAGCCAATGGACTCTTACACAAATACAACCTTCAAAGGCCAAAATCCATTATCCATTCTTCAACATTTCATTTATACATAGAGTTAGAAATGTCATTGTAACTACAAGACAATTGATATTCCTAGAAAGAGATTGTTGTAGCTGGAATTCCAACTCTTTCAACTCTCGAACCAATGGGTTCCAATTGGATTCATATTTTAGTGTTTGTACCTTTTTAACATAGAGAAAGGCCTAAGGTCATCCTAGAAACTCCCTCAACATGTAGATTTACATTCTTGATGATTTCATTGGTCCCAAATTCTCATGGAATATTGACATGGACAATTAGCAACTCATCCCCTTAATTTCTTGATTTCCATGTTCATGGACATATGTTCATTGTTCATTGGAAAATTCACATGGACTTTCTAGTAGTATCTCTAGCTAATATTTCAGTAGAGTATCCCCACATAGGCCTTGGTGCAACTCCAAACTTTCCCTAGTTACACTGCCTTAGTTCAACTAGGAATTTCCTAAAAACTCCCCAACATTGGGGTGGTAATGCAGTGAGAACTTTTGGAGAGTCTTTAAGTCTTTTGGGAGAACGTAAATTTTCCCCAGTTACATTGGCATAGTAAAACAAAGAATTTCCTAGTAATACTCCATCATAGAGTCAAAAAATTACAAAAGATTCTTGGAACAAAGAGTTGGTGCCATTGGGACATTTTGTAAAACACCCCATGGTGTCACCCAATTACACAACCATGGTGGTGAGTTCTAGTGGTATTTTTATGGGTTCATCGCAATCTTCCAAGATGAATGCTTAATGGTTAGTATCACCAATAATTTTGTGTGCATGACATAGTGGTGTTTAGGACATCTCCATAATATCCCTAGCACAAAGTTTGGGCCATTAATGCCATGAAGACTTTGACAAGAACACCCAAGTGCCATTGTGGCAACTCCAAAAATTGTCAAGATAAAGGTTGAGTCTTCTATTTTCCTTGTTTAGTCTCCTATAGTCGCACACACAATAAAATCCAAACAACATTGAAAATTTGAACTGAAGCTAAGACACAAAATAAGGAAATATTTTGGGTTGATGCATGATTGCTCAATACCTCAGAATAATCCTACATCCTACACCCTTAGTTAAAATTTTGTAAGAATTTTTCACTAAATGTTGTTGATAGATAAACATATGTTGGCTTCCTTGGGACTCTTTTCTTCTTTCTTGGGTGACCAATGCTTCCAACACCATCTCTTTTTGTTAGACCTCATTGTATTAAGCAAGTTACTTCCTACTTTCGATTGTCCAAGAATCAAAGGAAGACATTGTCGAGTTCAAATATCAACAATAGTTTCTAATGGATTCGATGTTGATTCACTCTATCCTGTAAGAATCTTTTTATGTCTAGTTAATGCACTTCACCACCTATATGTATTTTCTTTCAACTAGTTTCCATCCCCTTTAAGATGTTCCTCATCTCTATTTGTGTGACCCTAGTCTTTATTCTAGTATTTTTTCCTTCACTTTCATGGCTATTTTGGTCCTTTCCTACCTTCACCCACTTTCCCT
>ML801437.1:0-15553 GCA_009831015.1 Picea engelmannii | reverse complement strand
CAGATCCCTTCTTTTTCTCAACTTTGGATCTACACTGCTTCTTGTAGTGCCCTTCTTTTCCACACCTCCAACATACCCTTCCAAACTTTCCAAGAGATTTAGATCTACCCTTAGACTTAGATCTCCTACTTGAGAAATTAGATTTATTTCTTTCCTGGGAACGTCCTCTTGCAAATAATGCATCTGTGCTATGTCCTTCCATATTCTTTCGTCTCATCTCCTCCGACAATAAGGATGAGACCACTTCTTCAAACTTCAAAGAATTTGTATTACTACCTATGGCCACAACCAGACTATCCCACGAGTCTGGTAAAGAACACAAAAAACTGATACATTTATCTTCATCTGAAATTTTAATATCAACATATACTAACTGACTTACCACAATATTGAAGGCATTCAAATGATCTGCCACCGAGTCTCCATCTCTCATCCTCAAGTTATACAACTTCTTTCTCAGGAATAGTTTATTTACCAGGGACTTAGACTGATACAACTTCCCCAACTGGCTTCCTTTGACACATTCAGTAATACTGAATCGGAGAGACACAGTCGAATTGTGCTCTTTTCCTTCTGATTCGTCTTTTTCCAGTCATCTAAAGAAGTTCCTGTAGGTGCAGTACCTGGATCTACTGCAATCCACTGATCTCTATCCACCAAAAGATCTTCCATCTTGAGCTTCCACAGCTCAAATCTTTTCCCATTAAACTTCTCGATCTCCATCTTTGAATTGCTTGCCATTTCTTTTCACCTGAAAAACAATACCACAGATCTCCCACTGTAACAAGGCTTATTACAGTCCCGAGCCAAACCCTTGACGACAAAGGCGTCCCCCTGAATCCAATAAATCTATGATACCAAATGTAAATTCTAACCTTGTACAATATCTACTGCAAACTGATATTCAGAAAAGAACAGAAAAGATACAATGGAAAATACAAACATTACACAGAGATTTTTCACCTGGAAACCTAAACCGGGAAAACTAGCATATTTTATATTCATACATTATGTTACATTGTTTACAATACAATATACATATAGGAGCCAGTGGAATCCAAAACCCTAACCCAATGACCTGGATTAGTCCAAAACCCTAATTCCTTAATCGGAAATAGAAAACCATCGGCAAAAAACCATGTGCCGAAAAAACCACCTAAATATCATGTGGTCCCAGAAATATGTCGTCCCGGAAATATGTTGTCCTCGTAATATGTCATCCCGGAAATATGTCGTCCCGGTGCGAAAAAAAATTTCGGGGGCACTGCCCCCGAACCCCCTTGCGCGCCCGACGCTGATGCTCAAACACTACTACTCATGCAAAGAATATAACACATACCCAACAAAGGCAAGGCAAGATAAATTAGATAAGATAGAGAGACCACATCTAAGACATGTGGTGCAAACACAAAGAGGTGAGAACAAAGTAAGAGACCAAATTCAAGGAAAGGCAAGATAAAGTAGATAAGAAGTGGGTGATATATGAAACCACAAAGAAAAAATTTGTTGTTGAAAAGAAGTGATAGACGAGAAATAAGTGACATATGAAATTACAAAGAAAAAATCTATTAATGAGTTTCAAGAGGAAAATGAAGCCACAAAGAAGAGATATTTTAATGAGTGGTGAGTGGTATATTAAGTTGTGAAGAAGAATTTTTTCGATGAACAATGAGTAGTGTAAGAAACTACATAAGAAAGTGACATGTGAGCAATGAGAAACCATAAAGACTATGGGTAATTATTAAGCAAAAGTAATATCATGAAAGGAAACAACAAAGAATAAGGTTGTTGAGCAATAGCAAGGGTATATGAGAAATATTGAGAAACTAAGAAAGTTGAAATAACTAAGTAGGAAGAGAAAATCCAAAAAAAGTGGCAAACATTGAGCAAACAAGACAAAAATCACTCTAATAAGAGGATTAATGTAAGGGAGAAAAAGGAACATCCCATGACAATGAAGGAAAAGGCCTTGAAGAGGATGAACTACAAGCATGCCAAGATTTATTGGACTTCACCAACAAGTAGCAAAAGGAAGACAAACAAAAATTAACAACAAATGCATTGAGAAACCAACAAAAAAGGAATAATAGGGGACTCACAACATTGAATCAATGATCAAACAATATTACAAAAAAATATACTTTGTATATCCCAGATACAGGGAAAGTGGGTGAAGGTAGGAAAGGACCAAAATAGCCATGAAAGTGAAGGAAAAAATACTAGAATAAAGACTAGGGTCACACAAATAGAGATGAGGAACATCTTAAAGGGGATGGAAACTAGTTGAAAGAAAATACATATAGGTGGTGAAGTGCATTAACTAGACATAAAAAGATTCTTACAGGATAGAGTGAATCAACATCGAATCCATTAGAAACTATTGTTGATATTTGAACTCGACAATGTCTTCCTTTGATTCTTGGACAATCGAAAGTAGGAAGTAACTTGCTTAATACAATGAGGTCTAACAAAAAGAGATGGTGTTGGAAGCATTGGTCACCCAAGAAAGAAGAAAAGAGTCCCAAGGAAGCCAACATATGTTTATCTATCAACAACATTTAGTGAAAAATTCTTACAAAATTTTAACTAAGGGTGTAGGATGTAGGATTATTCTGAGGTATTGAGCAATCATGCATCAACCCAAAATATTTCCTTATTTTGTGTCTTAGCTTCAGTTCAAATTTTCAATGTTGTTTGGATTTTATTGTGTGTGCGACTATAGGAGACTAAACAAGGAAAATAGAAGACTCAACCTTTATCTTGACAATTTTTGGAGTTGCCACAATGGCACTTGGGTGTTCTTGTCAAAGTCTTCATGGCATTAATGGCCCAAACTTTGTGCTAGGGATATTATGGAGATGTCCTAAACACCACTATGTCATGCACACAAAATTATTGGTGATACTAACCATTAAGCATTCATCTTGGAAGATTGCGATGAACCCATAAAAATACCACTAGAACTCACCACCATGGTTGTGTAATTGGGTGACACCATGGGGTGTTTTACAAAATGTCCCAATGGCACCAACTCTTTGTTCCAAGAATCTTTTGTAATTTTTTGACTCTATGATGGAGTATTACTAGGAAATTCTTTGTTTTACTATGCCAATGTAACTGGGGAAAATTTACGTTCTCCCAAAAGACTTAAAGACTCTCCAAAAGTTCTCACTGCATTACCACCCCAATGTTGGGGAGTTTTTAGGAAATTCCTAGTTGAACTAAGGCAGTGTAACTAGGGAAAGTTTGGAGTTGCACCAAGGCCTATGTGGGGATACTCTACTGAAATATTAGCTAGAGATACTACTAGAAAGTCCATGTGAATTTTCCAATGAACAATGAACATATGTCCATGAACATGGAAATCAAGAAATTAAGGGGATGAGTTGCTAATTGTCCATGTCAATATTCCATGAGAATTTGGGACCAATGAAATCATCAAGAATGTAAATCTACATGTTGAGGGAGTTTCTAGGATGACCTTAGGCCTTTCTCTATGTTAAAAAGGTACAAACACTAAAATATGAATCCAATTGGAACCCATTGGTTCGAGAGTTGAAAGAGTTGGAATTCCAGCTACAACAATCTCTTTCTAGGAATATCAATTGTCTTGTAGTTACAATGACATTTCTAACTCTATGTATAAATGAAATGTTGAAGAATGGATAATGGATTTTGGCCTTTGAAGGTTGTATTTGTGTAAGAGTCCATTGGCTAGATTGTAACAACAAAGAGAGTGTAGGTTTCAAGCCTAAGTTTGTAATAAACTTCTAGAAGTCTTTAAATCCTTTGATGTTGAATAAAAGAAGCAAGGTGATCAAGTGAATTTATGTTGCTACTTTTTTAGTGTCTTATTGTGTTATTCATTGTGTGATATTTGATTTGCAATCCTAGCATACATATTAGTAACCACGAAGAACCACTTACATAAAGAAAAAAATGAATTCCATTGACTATAAAGACTAAACTGCTTCAAATATTTGGCATCTATTGTTACGTACCCAATTCTGATTGTTTTCTCAAGAATGTCCTCTTTTTCCTCTCCAATGGCGAGCACAACATGCACGATATTTTTCCTAATATTTTCAGAGAAACATTCTATAATGTGGTGACTAATATGACCATAAAAAATGCCAAAAAATCCTTGAAAAATTTAACATAGTTATTCAATCAGTGATACCAAACCAATTAAAAACACTCTAAAATTACAATCCCAAAAATACACCCTATTTTTAGTGCTTAGTGATCCTTATGGAATTTTTTCCCATATAATTTTTTTGAGCCAAAGACCAAATGGATATGTCGGTGACCTACCCAATTTATCTAAAAGGAAATAACACCAAAAAACACAAACTATGAATGGGGAATTGGGAAATAGGTAAGGTATATAGAGTGTTGAGCAAGCAATTTTGTGATCTTTTAATTCTTCTAATGTGGTATGCTCTGAACATATGACATGAGGAATGAGGTTAGGTGTAAGGATAAATATAACAACAAAAATAGAGACTATGCTAAGCATTCCATTGGGGTGTCATTCTCATTGTGGTATGTGCCACACATATAGCATGAGGGATGGGGTTGACTACAAGTTGTCGATAAAAAATTTGGAATAAACATAAAATAATAAAAAGAATTCCAATGGGGCATCGATTCATAAGTAACATCGAGGTTTCATTCTCAATGTGGTTTTCCCCATCCATATGACAGAGGGATGATTCTAGGTGCAAGCCACAAGTGATATTGGCTGAATAGTCACCCATTAGACCTCCATTATCATTGTGTTTTTCCCCATGCATATGTCATGAATTTCAAAAGGATGGGGCCAAGGACATGCCTTGTGTGATTTTTTAGAACAAATACTCGAAGCCCTATTTTTCTTGTGGTTTCTCCACCCATTTCACATGAATTTCAAAAGGGTGGGGAGTGGCCCAAATAATGTGAAATACTAGCATAATTGATACCCTTGAGACCTCCATTCTCACTATGATATTGTTGGAAATATTTTTTTCATTGATGTCAAAGACATGGGGAGACTATAGATGTCCAAGATAAAATTGCAAGATGGAGATTGTTGGAAACATTGTTTTTGGATTTTTGATGCTCAGTTTAGATACCCTATATTTGAAGGAATTTTTACACTAGGTACCTAGATCAAATGGGAGCATAGGCTATATGGTTGGAAATATTATAATGATACCTTTCCAATGGTATATGGAATTACCTATAACTCCCTAGGAATGAGGAGATATGAATTTTTTCGTCCGACAACCTAGCCAAAAAATTTAGGTCGACTCAACTAGTCTTTACAAGTCGGCCCTAAAAGTGAGGACAAAAATACTATAAATACATGATATATGTGGACATTTGAAGAGAATCCAAAAAATATATCAATTCTGAGGTGTGAAAAAAAGATCTAAGGTGTGCTAAAGGAGCTAGGGTGTATTTTTGGGATCTAAAGGTGTGGAAGAGAAGTGGGTAATTTTCTTGGGGTTTTTCTTGTTTTTAAGGTGCACTATGAAGGACTGGAGGTCTACGATGTTGTAAAGTGCATTGTTATGAGTTTTTGATGTTACAGTTTGGGATCATATTCCAGGAATGATTCTATGAGGCTAGCTAGGACATGAAGGATAAATGTGACTAGGGTTTGAAGTCATGTCAGAAGTGTGAAACATGCAGGTGAAGTCAGAACTTTGTGTATGAAGATCTTGGATTGGTTTCTATACAGATCTTACTGATTTGGTGATCAAGGTGGATATTGGTGGCCACCCACCTATTCCAACTGGCTCATTTTGACAGTTTTTAGTTCAACACGTTCTTCTGTAATTATTTGTAATTGTGGGTTCTACACTTCCGGGGTTGTCTGAAGCCCTACACAACTTCTAGGTGGAGATTGGTGGCCACCCACCCAATCCAACTGGATTATTTCAGAATTTTTCATGTCAGTACATCTTTATGTACTTCCAGGGCCGTTTTCGGGCCTTAAACAATATTTTTTTGGCTTTCCATAGTCAAACTATAGACATAGTTAGAGTTTGATGGAATAATGTGTAGTTCTCGAAAAATACCTTTCTAATGGGATATCACACGCTTAAAACGAAGGTTGTATGAAAACGTTACGACCCTAGGAAGTTGAGATACCAACTTACCCATTGGGGCCCACATAACTTTTGGAGTTTCATATCCTAGGGTTAGGTTTTTGGTTGTATAGGGTTTTTGTATTCACGAGTAATGTTAAAAAGGCCTTTGGAACCTCATTTTCATCATTCTTCTCAGATGGATGCAAGTAGCAACCACATCTCTTCTTAGAGATAACTACCACCATTCGAGCAAGTCTTTTTTAGTTCTGCAGTTTTATAATTTCAACCTATTTTCTTTATTCAATAGAAGTTATTGTTCATTGGATATATGTTGTTGTTCTTTGTATATCTGTGTTATTGTATTCAATGTATTATTCATGTCATTCCACTCATAAATCCATATCAGTGGTATCAGAGCGGTCTTCTCTTCATTTGTTTTCTTTTTCTTGCATGTCCCCGACAAGATCTGGGTACAAGAAGTTGGGACTCGAATGAAGCGAGACTTTGCAAGATCAACTGCACCAAGGCAGACAAAAAATCATGGGGGACAAGAATAAAGATGATGGAGTAGGAGATCCTTTTAAATTTTTGCTCGAGGAGGCCCTTGCACAACAAAGGAACAAAATGATGTACAACTTTGCACAGATCCTTCGGCGACTTCCCACATGAGACACATCTTCATCAAGCGGCCATGCAACACCCTTCAAGGTACAAGTAAATTTTGATATTCCATTATTTGAAGGACTGATATATGCAGATAATTTAGATAAATGGTTGAATATACTCGAATGATATTTTTCAGTCCACAATTTTTTCGATAGGGAAAATATTACTTTTTCACTCCTCAAAGTCGTCCCTCGTGTTAAGGACTGGTGGGATACATAATTTGAGAAAAGGGCCACATAGGAATCTGCAATATTTGTGGTCATCCCCACATGGGATTCCTTCATGGATGTCATTAAAGAACAATACTACCATGTTGGAAGCTACGAGGACCAGTACACAAGATGGACCACGCTACGTCAAAAAAGGGACCAGACAATACCAAATTTCACCAATATTTTCCATACCCTATGCACCAAATTGGGTATCAAAGACTCTGAACAAAATCTGGTGCTAAAATATCATGGTTTTATGCATAGATACATTTAAACATAAATGGATTTTCTGGACATTGTATCTTTAGGTGCGGCTTATATATATGTTGTCAAGATCGAGCAGAAATTTAAGCAGAGGAGGCAAGAGTTTGGATCTGCAAATTCCTCACAGTTGAAGTTGGGCAAAGGAGGCCCCAATCCACAAAACAAAGGATAGATCAAATATGGCCACTCTCAAGTCAACCAGTCCAAGCCACAACCCAAGATGAACCCAGTGCCACCATCGCTAACACCAAGGTCCAGCCAAGAAAACCAGAAGAACTAGAGGATGGGGAGTGCCTCTTTCACAACAAAATGTAGGCAAAGGGGGCTTCGCTTCATTTCATTATCAATAGTGGCATTCAAGAGAACCTAATCTCAGTAGAAGTCGTCAAGTGATTGGAACTACCGATGACACCACACTCGCAACTCTACACCATTGGCTGGCTTTGCCAAGGAAGAGATTTCCACATCAACCAACAATGTCGTCTGCCCTATGACATCAAGCCCTTCAAAGATGAGGTATTGTGTGATATTTCTCCCCTTGAAGTTTGTGATGTTATTTTAGGCCATCCATATTTGTGGAAATGACATGTTGTGTATGAGTCTAGGCCCTGGAGTGTTATTATTACTTTGGGTAGACAATTGTATAGGATACCAGAGGTAACATTGCCTACCGTTATTTCTTTAATATCTTCTAAGCAATGCGGTAAGGTCATTTCATAGACAAGGAAGTTTGTCTTCTTTGTGATTCATGCTCACAGTAAGTAGAAGGTCACCACCACATCCATGACCTCTACACAGAGCCTCTCTTTGTAGCAAAATCCAATGGAAGGGATCGTGGAAGAGTACAGAAACATATTCTCCTCACCCACTGGGGTACTGACGCACTACCCAGTCAAGCATCCAATTGAACTAACCCCCGGTGCACCTATGCCTAATGGACCAGTCTATCGTCGGTCGCTGATGGAAAATGATGAAATCAAGCGTTAGATCCAAGAGTTGCTTCAAAAGGGGCACATCAAACCCAAATTCTCCCCTTGCAGAAGCTAGATTGTACTAGTGCAGAAGAAAGACGGGACTTGGCGGCTCTGCATTGATTACAGAGCATTAAACAAAATCATAGTCATGAACCAATACCTAATTCCCTAAATTTATGACCTTCTTGACCAACTCAAGGGGGGGAATTTCTTCAACAATATTGACCTAAAGTCTGGCTACCACTAGGTTCCCATTGAACCGATTGATGTATGGAAGACAACTTTCAAATCTAAAGAAGGTCTCCTCGAATGGTTGGTCATGGCCTTTGGCTTAACAAATGCACCAACAACTTTCATGAGGTTGATGGATAATGTATTGAGACCCTTCACCAACTATTTTGTGCTGGTATATCTGGATGAAATCCTCATCTTCAACATAACTTGGGAGCAACACATGTAGCATATTCAACAGGTTTTGATCACTTTATGGCAATACAAGATATATTCCAACTTGCAAAAATGACCCTTTGGCATTAACATGGTCCAATACTTGGGCTACATTGCTAATGAGAATGGGGTACATGTGGATCTAGCTAAGATCCAAGTCATCCATGACTGGCCAGCCCCAACCACACTGACTGGGCTTCGAATCTTCTTGGGACTTGCCAACTTCTATTGACGATTTGTGTTGGGATTCTCCCATATTGCATGGGCCCTCAACCAAGTGACTAAGGGTGGTGGCAAGGAAAATTTCGCATGGGGGAAGGAACAACAATAAGCATTTGATGATATGAAGCATTTCTTTTGCTCAACTCTAGTACTCTCCTTACCTAATCTGCAACAACCGTTCGAGATTGAGATTGATGCATCTGACTATGTTGTAGGCACAGTTCTCACTCAACACGGTCATCCAGTAGCATACCATAGTGATACACTCTCAGATAATATCCAAAAATACCCCACCTATGACAAAGAAATGTATTCCATTATGAAATCTTGTCGTCAATGGAAACATTACATTATGGGAAAGGAGACAATCATCCACATTGATCACAAGCCTCTACAGTTCATACAGACACAGGGGAAGTTGCATAACAACTTCCATCAAAATTGGTTTACATACCTGCAGCGGTTCCATATCAACATCAAGTATAAGACATGGAGCAAAAATCATGTCGTTGACTGCCTCAGTCGAACTCCCATTGCTGCCACCGTGCTCGATTCCTATGGGAATGAGGCATTTGAGTGGCCCCAAATTTATTAGCGAGATCCTGACTTCACCACCACCTATCAGCTCTTGGGTATAGGCACGAATGTCATCGATTTTCACATTCAGGATGGATTGTTATTCCATCCAGGCCACCTCTATGTTCCCTCAAGCGAGCATGTAAAGATGATTTGGGAGGCTCACTACAGTCAGATGGCAGGACGTTTTGGCATGGATAAAACTGTGGTTATTCTACATAAACATTTTTATTGGCCAAAAATTCAACAGGACGTCAACAAGTATATAAAATCTTGCATTGCCTATGCCATTTCCAAGCCAACCATCAAGAATCAAGGCTTATACACCCCTCTTCCTATTCCCGAGAGGCCTTGGTAATCCATCTCGATGGATTACATGTCTAGCCTTACATCCACCAAGAAAGGTAATTATTGTGTATTTGCGGTGGTTGATTTGTTTTTGAATATGGGCATCCTCATAGTCTGCAAGAAGAGCATCAAAACGATAGATACCGCCAAGCTCTTCTTCAAACGAGTGTGGGTCCATTTTGGGATACCACATACCATCATCTCAGATCAGGATAGCAGGTTCCTCAACACATTTTGGCCAAGTCTCTGGTTATTGTTGGACACCAAGCTCACTAAATCTACTACCTTACACCCTCAAAATGATGGCCTAAAAGAGGTCATCAATCAGATGATTGTGCACATCCTTCACATGTATAACTCTAAGCATCCACATACATGGGATGAGAGTCTTCCCTATGTTCAACAAAACTACAACAGGGCTCTCCATAGCTCCACCGGCCATAGCCCATTTCAGGTGGGGCTGGGATTCCAACCCTTGGGTCCCATTGATGTTGCACTACCTCTTGAAACCACACAGGAAGAATCTTCCCATGTTCATTATGAGGCCAACAAAGCCACTAGATTCATTGAGCGGATTCAGCACATCTGCCAACAAGTCCATGAGATTTTGCAGAAATCCAATGCTAAGTACAAGAAGTGCCATGATCAACACCATGTACTGCATAAGTTTCAGGTGGGAGACAAGGTCTGGTTACATTTGCAGAAAGAGCACCTTAAAGGGCCCCATCGGAAGCTCTATCCACTTCAATATGGGCCTTACACTATCACCAAGGTTGTGGGTGACAATGATTTTGAACTCAACACTCCCCCCTTCCTTGGCTTGCACCCAATGTTCAATGCGGACCTCCTCCGACCATATTTTCCACCATTATTGGACACCTAGGAGATCGTAGAATAGTTGACACCAATAGATCTCAACCTCGACTTCATGGAACAAGCATCCATTGATCGGATAGTGGACACACAGGTCAAGGGCACTCGCCAGCAGAGGATCCAACTTTATCGGGTTGTCAAGGAAGGGCAACTCCTGCACCTAGGAAAATGGCTCACCCGAGGCCAAATTCAATGGAAATTTCCTCACATGATGAGGTCACTTAACACAATGGAGACCATTGCTTCCTAAGGGGGGAGGACTGATCCAAGTGGATATTGGTGGCCACCCACGTATTCTAACTGTCTCATTTCGACAATTTTTAGTTCAACATGTTCTTATGTAATTCTTTGTAATTGTGGGTTCTACAGTTCCAGGGTTGTTTGAATCCCTACACAGCTTCCATGTGGATATTGCTGGCCTCCCACCTAATCCAACTGGCTTATTTTGGAATTTTTCATGTCATTACATCTTTCTTTACTTCCACGACCATTTTTGGGCCTTAAACAATATTTTTTTGACTTTCCATAGTCAAAATGTAGAGATAACTATTCATTTGGTGTCTGTAAATATTGTAACAATAGGTTGATTCCTACATATGCTACTGAGTTGGTGCTCATTTGAGGACATTGGTGTCCCTAGTAGGTTGGTGCCTACATCTTGCTAAGTTGGTGCTCAATTAAGGAGATTGGTGTCTCTAGTAGGTTGGTTCCTACGATCTTTGTAATAGCAGGTTGGTTCCTACATGAATTTATAAATATAAGTTTTATGGTTTTCTCTCGATTGGGTTTCCATGTTAAACTTTGCAAATTCTGATTTGAGTTTATATGTGATTATTTTTTCTCAACTAATGAATTATTGATGAATGGTTAAATAAAGTAAAAAGTATCTTATATTGTTTCACCTCCCCTCTTAGTATAAGCATAAGTTCAACAATTGGTATCCGAGCAGGTTCCTTCAGAAACAATCTAACTGTTGGAAGGTAGATCTTAGGAGCACACATGGATAGTCAAGAAGTTTCTTCACAAATATGGGTCCATTGTTTGATGGAACAAACTATGAATTCTAGAGTATAAGGATGCATACTTATCTAATGGCTCTTAGGTTTGATATTTGGAAATCGGTCATGAATTTTTATACAGCTCCAAAAACTCCACCAACAGTTGCAGTCGGAAAGAAGCCTGGTGAACATCATGCAAAATCCATGAATTCCATCTTGTGTGGTCTATTAGAATCCAATTTTATCAAGGCAATGCATTGTGGATCGACAAAATAAATTTGGGACAAACTTCAAAACTTGTATGAAGGTGATGATAAGTTGAAGAAGGAAAAGCTCCAAATTCATAGAAGACAGTTCGAGAGTTTGAAAATGAAATATGAAGAAAATGTTGCAACCTATTTCCTTCGAGTGAATGAAATTGTCAACACCATCATAGGACTTGGTGAGAAGGTTGAAGAACCAATGACTATGAAAAAGGTGTTGAGATATCTCCCCTTACGATTTGATTCCAAGGTCTATTCCATTGAAGAAATGAAGGATCTAGAGAAACTAATTATGGATGAGTTGCATGGGATTCTCACTACATATGAGATGAGGAAAGACAAAGAAAAGCCAACACGAAAGGAAACAAATTTCAAAGAATGAAAGAATACAAAAGGACACAAATTCTATGATTGTTCCAGCCATGAATCAGATACATAAGAAGCACGGTTTGTGAGAAAGCTAAAAAGAGGATCTGACAAATACAAAGGTAAGATACCCTTCATATGTTCTAATTGTGGTAGAGTAGGTCATTTTGATGCTAAATTTCCATATGAAAAATGGAAGACAATGATGATGAGGACAATAATGTTAAAAATAACACAACAATAGAATCAAACCTTATAGACACAAAGGAGAAAAATATACTAAGAAGAAGAGTGTTGAGTCTAGAGAGGACAATAGCTCGTCCGAAGAATGTGATGGATATGTTTTTGATATTGATAAACAAGAATTCATATTCATAGCCATGGATACAAAGTATACCAATAAAGAAAATGAAGACAATAAGAAAGAAAAATCAAAATAATAAAAAGAAGACATTGATGGGGAAGTTAATCTTGGAGAAAAACTAGTTAGTGCCTTAGAATAAATAAACAAACTTAGGGGAAAGAATAGAAAGAAGAAAGAGTAATTGCATAAATATGAAGAGGATTATCATGATATTGAAGAAAAAAAGAATATAGTTATCATCCCGAAGATTCAACTAGAAGAGGCAAAAAGGATAGAAGAGCGCAGTGAGAAGACAACTGAAAGAAAAGGAAGAAAAATACAAGAAGCTAGAAGCTGAAATAGTTTGCTTAAGAAATGAACTAGAGAGAGCCACCAATCAGTTGAATAGAATCTTGAAGTTTGGAAAGAGTACTGAAATATTAGATAATATTCTCAATTTCCAAAGGTCACCATTCATTAAGACAGGTCTTGGCTACAACGAAAACAAAATACCCTCGAGGGAGATGTAAACACTAAGGTCACAAAGCCATCAAAAACGGAAAATGAAGAAAATCCTAAAATCCATGCCAACATTCTCAAAGGCTCCATCAACAATGAAAGAAATATTAGAAAAGGAAATGATGACCAACATAAATTTGATTCTTCCCACAAGAATGAGTTCAGAATAGTTGTTCCACTAAGAAGATGTTTCACAGATCAATAACAGAATGTCTTTCTAGGCTATTGTTTATCTTGTAATAATTTTGTCCATAAAGAAAGATATTGTAGAACTTATGCAGCAAGTGATCCTGTGAGAGTTATAAATAGAGGTTCTTATAAAACTACAAAGAATGATTATGTAAGAAACAAAACCAGAAGTTCTCATGGGTTTGTTGATAGAAACTACAATTCATTTTCTCCCATACTTGATTACAATGTTTAATGTTATAAGTGCAATATATATGGGCACATAGAATGTGATTGTAGAAGCAACATAATATAGAGGGAAGAAGATGTTATTTCCAAGCATATAGAAGAATACACAAAGGTGTGGGATATGAAGAAAGAAGATCAGAAGAAGGAAGAATGCAAAATTGCACTTTATGCTCAAAATAAAGGGAACCAATGGTACATTGACAATGGATGTTCAAAACACATGACAGGGGACCAAACCAAGTTTCTCACCTTGAAGGAAGAAAAGGGAGGCAATGCTACTTTTGGAGATAATGGTTCTGCAAGGATAGTTGGAAACTATTAGTCTTGATAATGGAAAGACTAAGACACATAATTCCTTGTATGTTGAAGGGTTAAAGCATAATATTCTAAGTGTCAATTAAATGTGTGATCAAGGTTACAACCTCACATTTAATTATAAAGGGTTTGAGATAAGGAAAGAAACTTCAAGAAGATTAGTGGCAAATGAAAACAAAACCTCAAGCAATGTATACATACTCGATGAATTCAAAGAATAAATTTTTTGTGTGGAACAAAATTTGGGAGTGATATCCCTCTCATCTCTTTAGTAATGGGAATCACAAGTTTAGGGGGAGAAACCCTTTTCCATTGATTTCAAAGGGGGAGAAGTTGCAAACAAAGGAAGAATTGCAGACACAAGGAAAGTGTTAGATAGGGGGAGTATTAGAATTGACTAAGGATTTCCATCAATGACAAAGGGGGAGATTATTGGAAATATTATTTTCATTGATGTCAAAGAAAAGGGGAGACTACAGATGTCCAAGATAAAGATTGCAATATGGAGATTGTTGGAAACATTGTTTTTGGATTTTTGATGCTAAGTTTGGATACACTATATTTGAAGGAATCTTTACACTAGATACCTATCTCAAATGGGAGAATAAATTATATGGTTGGAAAGCTTATTCCAATACCTTTCCAATGGTATATGACATTCCCTATATAACTCCCTAGGAATGAGGAGATATGAATTTTTTTGTCTGACAACCTAGGTAGAAAATTTAGGTGGGCTCAATTGATCTTTACAGGTCGACCCTACAAGTGAGGACATAAATACTATAAATATAGTATAGATGTGTGCATTTGAAGAGAATCCAAGCAAGAGATCAAGTCTGAGGTGCACATAATAGATATGAGGTGCGCTAAATGAGCTAGGGTGTTTTTTTGGGATCTAAAGGTGTGCAAGAAAAGCCTGAGAAACTTTCTTGGAGTTTTTCTTGTTCTTAAGGTGCGCTATGAAGGACTCAAGGTATGTGATGTTGAAAAGTGCATTGTTATGAGTTTGTGATGCTATAGTCTGGGATCATATTTTGGGAATGATGTTATGAGGCTTGCTAGAACATGGAGGCTAAACGTGACTATAGTTTTAAGTTATGTCTGAAGTATGAAGCATGGACGTGAAGTCAGAAGTACTATGTGTATGAAGATATTAGATTGGTGTCTATACATGTCTTACTGAGTTGGTGCTCAACTAGGGAGATTGGTGTCTCCAGTAGGTTGATGCCTACACAATATCTTTTTGATTTGGTGCTCGGGTGAGGGGATTGTTGTCTCTAGCAAGTTGGTCGCTACAAATATTGTAAGAATAGGTTGCTGCCTATAGGTTCTACTGAATTGGTGCTCAGTTGAGGAAATTGGTGTCTCTAGTAGGTTGGTGCCTACATCTTGCTAAGTTGATGCTTAGTTAGGGAGATTGGTGTCTCCAATAGGTTGGTGTCTATTGATGCTTTTGTATCATTAAGAGGTATTCCCATGTTGGCCTTGGTGTTGGACACGTGGGAATATATGTTGGCACTCACATTGCATTTATTATTTTGGTGAAAACCCTTTGTATATTGAGTTGGGGCTTGGTTTGGGCTTCACAACCACATGTTGGTGCTTCACACTCACATGGAGGAATAAACAAGTCTAATTTAATGTTGAGTGTGGTTTAGGGGCTTCTTCCATGC
>ML801436.1:226137-252687 GCA_009831015.1 Picea engelmannii | reverse complement strand
CTTTTGTTAGCTTGTAGGTTCTTGTTCTTGAGCTTTGTTAGCTTTGGCTTGTTTAGAGTGACTTTGGGATTTGCTTTGTCAAGATAGATTGTGAGTAGCTATCAGATCTATGGTTTCAGAATCCTTGGAGCAAGAAGTGTGTGTGGAATGAAGGACAATAGGAAGGGACCTTACGACATCAAGGAAATGGTTGTAATCTCTCTTTCACATTTAATATGATACAGTAATATGATTCTTTCCTATAAAGCTTGTTGTGTTTTATTGTATGATTCCTTGATCACATACATAGGTTTATATTGAGTTTATGCTATCGCTATCACTTTGGTTGGTTTGTGTTGTTTTGATCCTAACTGCACAAGAGCACTGGAGCGAAGTGGGAGCAACAAAGACTAAAGGAAGTGATCATAAGGTATGTCCATGATTCTTGCCTCTTAGTAAATTCAATATTTAAAACTTAAGGAAAGCATCCTATTCTGTCTTGTTTTGTTCTAGATCTAGGTGGATCTAGGGAGATCGGTTTGTGTCTGCACTTACGGATTAATCCTAAAACAGTGGTAGGGTGCCAACACCCTACAATGATGAGTTTTTCTTCTGGTGGAGTAGATAGGTGATGGATCTGGAGGAATACCCTTACGCAGGGATTGACTTCAGAGGAGATCCGGACATGTTGTTACCACTAGGTTCCGCCTATAGAGACATAGGTATGTCAAAGTTTTTTGAATGTTTCAATTTTTTTTTATTTTTGTATAAGAAAACAAAAATATTTTTGGATGATGTCGAGTATTAACTAAACATGTATGTGACACAGACGTGGGTCCACGATGACCGGGTGAACTTCCAAGACACTGATGGAGGCACCAAGGGGATGAGGCAATGGGAGGGATGTTGATAGAGTGCTTAAAAATGTGCAAGGAAATCTGTCTCATTTGATGCAGAGGATTCCCATGGTTTAGGTGGAGGATCTATCGAAGTCGATGCAGTGAAAGGTGGTAGGTGTGCCCCGTGCTTGGGAACAAATCTTTCGACGTCTTGCAAATGCCATATTATGCTATCATGACACTCATCCGACACCACATGCATAGATTTCATGACTATTATATGATATGATATATATATATATATATATATATATATATATATATATATATTGAGTGTGTGAGCCCCAATTTTGTACTATAACATCATATTTTTTGTAGAGGTGAAATATATATAAAAAAACATTGATCTTCGGCTTTACTTATGTTACAATGTGTACATTGATGAAAGTGTTTTATTTGCTTTATTTATGTGAAAAATTCCAATCTAAAAAAAAATTAACATATCGATCAGATATATAATTAGAACTTCTAGGTATGTGATGATAAGTAATAAAATCAAATTGTCGTTCCAAAAGTCTTACTCATAAGAATCGTTGGAGTAGAGTAGGTTCACGCACACGGTAACTGTCATTCAACTGACATACTACTAATTGGGAGTCCAGACGAACTTCTAAAGAGTGAATACCATGTGAAATGGAATGGTGCAAAATTTCTATAACGATGCTATATTCGACCACATTATTCATGGATGGCCCTAGGAAAATGCCAACTAAAGACACTAGTAGACCCTCAGGTGAGTAAACAACCCAAGCGGTGAAAGCCAAGTTCCATGTATGACGATTGGCCCCGTCTATGAATCCTAAGTAGACCGAAGACTCTATTGACATCTTCCAACCAAGGGAAAACTTAATAAGAAATATGAAGATAAAAATAAAGGGAAAAGATATATACACTAAAATACATTAGTATACAAAGAGTTACACCCAATCTTGGGGTTCAAGTGTAATATATTTTCAAATAGATCCCATTCATGGGCTCAACTAGCATGTTCCCTTCATAATCTTCTCATTCATAGGATCCATTTTCTAAGACACGTTGCACAATATAGGGACCATGCCACATGGTTTTGAACTTTCCTTCCCCTAGTGGTTCTTTGGCTTGATCAGATAGAAGGACCAAATCACCCTCAGTGTACTGTCGAGGACAGATAGACTTATCGTATTGGACCTTGACATGTCTTTTATTCTCTTCGATAGCCGTGGAGGCATCTCAATGCTTCTCATATAGACTCTCTAGGTGTTTGAGGTGTTGTTCGATATCCAAAGTGTCAGGTAGAAGCGAAACTTCCAATCTAATAGAAAGGATTTCACATTCAATAGGTAAGATCGAATCCACACTGTGTACTAACTGGAAAGGAGAAAATATGGTGGAAGTTTTAAGCGAGGTTCGGTATGCCCAAAGTGATAGATAAAGCATGATATTCCAGTCTAATTTTCTTTGACTGACAGTTTTATGCAAAATGGTCTTGAGAGATTTGTTCATGGCCTCTAATTGTCGATTTTCAAAGGGGTAGTAAGGGGAAGAATAACCATGCCTAAAGCCCATTATTGATGCTAGTTCTTTCATCATTTCATTCTGAAAGTGACTTCCATGATCATTGACAATATCACTTGGGATTATGAACCCGGGTATAATTCGATTGAATATGAAGAAGGAAACAATCTTACCATCATATTTAACTGTAGGCATGGCCTCAACCCACTTAGTAAAGTAGTCTACGACCATGATAATGTGTTGATTACCCCTAGCCAAAGTTGGGTTACAATCCACAAAATCCACCCCCCACTTGGTGAAGGGACCAAAGGTAACAACTGGCTAGAGAGGGGATGGATGCAAGAACATTTTCTAAGTGAACACCTAGTAGGGGTGACACTTCTTAACCACTTCGTTACAATATTTAAAAATAAACAACCAAAAACAACCGGCTCACAAAATTTTATGGGTTGTCGCAAGCCGACATAGATGACCACCACAAGCCCCACTGTGGAATTCATTTATAAAAGAATCAACTTCTTCGTGAGTTAAAAAATGACGCAGGATATTGTCTACTCCTCAGAGATAAAGAGTGTTGTCAATGATAAGGTAATTCTTAGCTTGGTATCGTATACGTCATCGGTCATCTCGCGAGAGATGCTGAAGGAACTTTAAAGTTTGAAGATAGAAAACAATATCTCCATACCAAGTGTCCGATGAAAAGACAAGGAAAATGTGTTCATACGCAAATGAATCAACATGAATAACATCGTCATCTAACCGAGGGAAATCAGATATTAACTCTGCAAAAACTAGTGATATTTTAGACTTCACAGAAGAGAAATCGAGATCAAATTATTGTAGAATGACAATCCATTTATTGTACTTCCCCCCTATGATATGCCTCATAAGGACGTATTGAAATGGATTGACATCAACAACCACAATAGTTTTGCAAAGAAACATATAGTGTTGTAATCGTTGGACTACGTGAACGACAACCAAAGCTAGATTTTCAAAATGAGAATATTTGAGTTCATGGCCGACTAAGTTTCAACTAAGATAGTAAATGGCGTGCTCACGGAGATCGTCATCCTCCTGAACCAATACCATTCCAATCGTCTCTTCAGACGCGACAACATAAATCAAGTAATCTCTATCGTATGGATACTTTGGTAGAGGCGTCGATACCAAGGATTTCTTCAAAGCATTGAAGAATTCCTGGGATCGCTCATCATAAATAAAAGGAGCATACTTCTTTAGGAGATGCATAAAACCCTTAGTAATATTGGCATAGTTCACTATAAACCATCGCAAAAAGTTAGATTTCCCTGTAAACCTTGAAGTTGATGAATAGTGCGTGGGGGAGGAAATCGAAGTATTTCCTCAACCTTTAATGGATCTACCATGATCCCATTCTCAGAGGCTATAAATCCTAGAAGGTGACCTGACCTAATGCAAAAGATGCATTTATGAGGGTTCAAACAAATTTGGTAATGGAGACATCTTTCAAAAACTAGTTGAAGGTGTTTAGGGTGATCCACTCTCTTAAGGGAGTGAGCAGCGAGATCGTCGAGATAGGATTCAACTATATGCTTGAGATAGTGAAATACGAAGGTCATAGCCCATTGGAAGGTTGCTCCAGAGTTCTTAAGGCCTAAAGGCATCTTCCAGTATGAGAAAGTACCCTAAGGGAAAACAAATTTCATCTTATGTTGGTCCTCGTGTTTAATATGAATTTGGTTATACCCTAAAAGTTGATCCATAAAATAAAAAACTTCGCTTCCCACACATTCATCAAAGATCCGATCGATGAAGGGTGTCGGGAAGTTTTCTTTAGGATAGGATTTATTCAGGTCACGAAAATCCATGCATACATGGATAGTTCCTTTCTTTTTATTCACAGGAACAGGATTGGATACCCATTCAGTCAAGGGAACTGAGTAGGTAAAGCCAACATTAAGAAGTTTTTCTACCTCTGACTTAATAGTAGGGGCCTTCCTAGGATTGACATATCTAAGTCGTTGTTGAACAAGTTTGGCATCCGGGTAGGTTTTAATCTCATGTTTGACAATTCTAGGGTCGATTCCTGGCATCTCTTCATATGACCCAATGAATACATCACAAAATTATTTGAAGAGCTCGATGTAGATCGAAATTTCTTCCGACGAATAATCAACACCGATGTATACATTTTCAACCTTGCCAGAGATACGAGAGATATCGACGTGATGGTAGGGGAGATAATCACCATGTTTCCTTCGACATAAATGTCATACGTATCAAGTGGAACTACAGCGTGACCGACTATATCGCTCAAGGTAGATCTAAAATCATCTTGTTCAATTTTGGAAATCTATTGGAGAAAATAAGAGCAATGATGCATATCATCCCATGTCTTGTCAGAACCATTGATGGCTTCTATGATAGCTTCATTCGAAGGTAAATTATCATCAAGGCGGTCACGTGAACAAGACAGTGAAGTGGCCCACACAAGCTGTAGAACAGGATCCTCCTCATTCGTCTGTGAGGTAACATTATCTGAATTGGTGGAAGAGTCAAGAACAAACTGATACGCTATATTTTTTTCCAATAGTGGCATGGGCATTCTAGTATGTGACTGACCCTCACAAGATGAATTTGAGGAAGGTAGGGCCCAAGGATCATTAAAATACAAAGTGTGGAAAGGAAAAGACCTATATGATGTAGCAGACCTAATAGACATGGTGTATATATGATGAACCCATGCCATGAAGTCAAAGGTACCCATAAGGGATGAATACATTCTGACACCAATATTCTCAGTTGTCGGCTGAGAGTTGTCAATCACGGGGATCGATGGTCCAAAAGATGCATTGGGGATAGCGTACGCAAAGGACAACTGGTCGATCATCATGATATTCCCATCGCAAGGAAAGAAAAGAGTGTGGAAGACGAACAATACGATTACAGTCATAGCATAAGTCCAATTGCATCCTAGTAACAAGTTATAGTCGAGGGGCACATCAACCACATCGACATCCACCTCTACCATCTTCCCACCTAATTGGACCGAAACTAAAGGAAGAATACTGTGAGGGTGGATTGTCAAAAGCATTCAACATGGTCGAAGACTGAAAAATGGTCGGAGAGCCGAGAGCTTTCCAACAGACCAGGGACATCACACATTTTGTAGTGCCTTCATAAAAAACAATACTTTTGATGGTATACTTTGAGTAACACATGTGGATTTGGAATGCCACATGGTAAGGCAAGTGAGGCTTCAAATATGTGACGTAAAACTTGATAACTTTAGAGCCACAAGGATCTAGAGCTCCTAATGCAAATAGCAAGGCATTCCTTTGTGAGGGACATGTATGGAGTACCTCCAGAGCTGACATTGCACAAGGGGTTTGACCCAGATCCTCAAAAATAGAGTAATTATGGGCGGCTCTAGCATTAGGATTGTGGGTAGAGAAATTGAGTACTCCTTTAGGAATATGAGGGGGGGACTCTAGTGTTTTGATCTATAAGGGCATCTCAAGAGGAGGGGGAGACTCTAGATTAGGTACAGTCTATGGAGAATTGTAATCGCGAGAACGAGTGGCTACATTAACCTCAGATTTAACCATATTGATTCATAAACAGGCACCGTATTTCATTGGTGGGTTTTGAATCCCACTCACCACACTTATAGAATTTGAGGAGCTCAAGCCCATGTGTTGATTATGTGTAAAATAATTAGTCAGCACAACGGGCGAAAAAGATAAAAGCGGCATAGCTTTCGCAAATTTGGGGCATAAGTGGGTAAGGTGATCATACACACAAAGGTTGCAGAGAAACTTCACCTTCCGCCTTTATTTCTTTCCCTGACCAACATTATTATTCAAATTCTCATTATTATCGTTGTCCTTGGATTTATTATTATTCTTCCCACCCGTACGATTATTACTACAGAATTTCTTTTTATTCCCTCCAGGTTGTTGGTTACCGTTCAGGTTGGTCAATGATTGCATAGAATATACATTCGTCGGATGTGTGGGAGTGGAGGAAACAAATGAAGTTGGACCTCCTACAGATTGGTTTAGAGACAACTCTTTCAAATGGCTTGTCACAGAGTATGCATATTTCACACTGGCAGAGTCTACAATGCCATCGACATGAGGCCCGAGATTTTGTCTAGGGTCATAGTTTGACTTCGGTGTGTCTGGAAGAATATCATATAACATCCAAGACTGAGCATATATAATATCTAACTACTGGGCTTTAAAAATCGCTTCTTCCTCAAATGTAAGCCCGGATGTAGAAACATCCTTCGAAATATAAGATTGTAGAGACTTAAGGAACCACTCTAGCAGGAATTCTGGGGGTATGCAGGTCTTGATCAACCTCTTCCATCTATGCCACTCCTGGATGTGATCTGAGATAAGGGTGGCTTTGTCCTGGTGTAAGTTCGATATAAGTTCTAATCCAGAATCGTAACAAAATGGCAATTAGAAGTGGTTGAGGAAGACTAAAACCATCTGATTAAAGCTTCTATATGTCCTCCTTGGTATCTCAATATACCATTTCATGGCGACCCTCGTGAGGGTGTGTTGAAACAATATTAAAGGAATATAATCGTCATTAAGGGAATTTGAAGAGAACCAAAGGTGAAAAGTAGTGACGTGATCACCAGGATCCTCCCTTGTTTTGCCTTCAAATTTTGGAATATCTGAAGAAATCTTGGTGGGGATGGGGGGCCATGTCATATCATGACACACATGATCATTCATTAACTTAGAAAATTCTGGCAGATTGAGCGTGGAAATAAGAGGGATACAAGGTTGCGGCATCTTGCCCCAAGCTCCCTGGAAATATTATTGTTGGGGAATCACATCCCATCCAGGGTTATGGTAAACACCATGGCCTTGTCTGGGATTGTAAGACCCTCCTCTGAACTAATTCATGAGGGCTTGTTTGGGAACCATTCTAGTAGGAATTTTATGATGAGGGTTGTAAAAACTTCCCCCAGCCGGAGGTATGAAATTGACCTCCTCTAGGTCTGAATCCATAGGATTAAGGTGGATTCGTCATTCCAAACGTGTCGGTCATAATTGGTACAGAGGAGGTGGGTGTAAAGGATGGGCTGTAAGCAGTAGCTTGTCCTTTGGGTTGGTTATTCCATCCAGAAGCATTAGGAAAATGATTAGACCTGGGGTTAATAGGAGGAAGGCCTTGAACTATAGGAGTCGTTTGTGGGACATGGGCACCACTAAACGAGAATGGATTATATGGAGGAGTCGTGCCCCCAAGTCCAATACTAGTATGCACACTAGATGCTAGGATGGAGGATGAAAATTGTGATGTGAAGTTCAAAATACCATAAGAAAAAGGGCTAGAGGCCATAGGGATGGACTAAATATTGTAGCCCAGTGAGTGACAAAGGCACCCAAAATGGTTCGTGGCTATAGGTTGAGTACTCACTATAGGACAAGAAGGAGTGATGATAGGGACCTTCGACACTACAACCATTGTGTTTGAAGGTGTCAAAGGAGTACCATTAACTATAATAGGTATGGGAGTTGAAGGAATCTCAATATCTTTCTAACTCGATTCAATACCCATCCTTGTATGATCACAAGTCTGGTAAGTGGAGGTGTGTGTACCATGTTTGATAACTTTACGCCGATCGTGGTGGTAACTATAACAAGCGGCAAGACCTATGGGGAAGCTGGTCTAGATCCACGATGACTCAAGACTTGAGATATAAAAAACAATTCCTAAGGCCAACTATTTATCAAAGAGCACACCAAAATAAAATAAACAAAAGGCCAATATGCACACAAATAGGATAAATTGGTTGAAAGGGGCCTCCCTCCATAAAGTATGTATGACTCTCCCAAGAGGGGCCTGAGACTCCCTGCAAAAGATCATAGGTATCAGAATCAGTTATAAGGGCCCTCGGGGGTTTAACAACCATTTGGTCAGACTCCCCCGGAGAGGTAATCCTCCATAAAGGTTGTTTGTTGTGCGAACCTTATCTGACCCAGGGTACCTACTGAATACCCCTACAAGTAACCTATGTGGTACCTATGTCAAGAAACTAAGCAACCATAATAAAACCGATGCGCAGACGAACATTCGTAAGTCAGGTCTACCATATGGGCAAGGTAAAAAAGCCCGAAACCTTGAAATCACTACCTCTCACAGAGGTAAAGGTACTAGCAAGATCCCCATATACGAATAAATCCCCAGAAATATATATAATGCTAAGAAGGTATTGGGGGGGTATCCCCTCAACCAACCTCACGCAACCTTGTGCTTAACTCCGGTGTAAGCAGATCCTCCTGACATCACCAATTACACAATGGATTTCACCACTCCCTTAGTCAGACACATATGTTGATTTAATAGCCTTGGAGAAGCTTACTTACAAAAATCCTATTCCAAGACTCTAAATCCTAAGCTAGTTTGTGCACCCTAGAAAATAAAACGTTTCTAATCAATTTTAAATTATCAGCGTTGATTTTAGTGGACTTGCTTACTCAAAAAAGTTGTGTTTGTTGTTGACGATTAAAATCATAACGATGAAATCCGCTTGCAAATTATTGCTAAAATGTTATTATTTAACTATGATAATAATATAATACTAGTAGGTGGGACCCCCTTGTAGACTAGAGGCACAAGGATAGACATATGACACATGTTTTTTTGTTGTTTTGATGTTACCTACACAGTCCTACATTTTTTATGATGCGGTCTTGGTTTCATTTGGCGTGAAAATAATTGGATAATGCATTATTATGGAATTCTTTTGATAATCACTTGCGACACAAGACAATTTTATGGGTATGAGGAGCATGTTGTTTATATTTTCCATGTCATAACCTTGTTACCAATTCTTATGATTGATTACTTAGTTACATATATGCAAAGGATAATTTAATGGTAGCATGATCAAAACAAAGAAACAAACTATGAAAAGGTTCTTAAGTATAGCAAAAGGAAAGAAACTATGTAAAAGGATTACATGCAAATTTCAAATAAAAGAGTTAATGGATACTAATGTTAATCCTAGTTATTCTGCTATTTGTTTGGTTAATGGAATATGTGAATTTCATTAGATTCGAATGGAGGCACATATAGCATTGTTAATATGGATTATTGTGTGGAGTAAATGCAAGGGCTAACGTGTAAACTATCTTGGGTGGTGCACTATGCAATGGATATCGTTTCAGATATCACGATGGTTTGGCATTGCTTATGTATTGGTTGTATTGCTTGATTATTGGTGGATGTTAAGCTTATTGGGATGTCTAATACTTCGAATTGAATGGGGCAAGGTGATGGAAGCAATGTGCATTTACTACACGTCACTCCATACTTTCCCTATTGCTTGTCACCCTAGCATTATTCCATTGTTGCAATTTCATTTTGTTGGTTGTGAAGCTCCACATTTTCAGTTTTTTAGAAGGGAAAACTCAGCCAACTCGCCATTTAAGCGTTTTTCCCACAGGCATGATTCTTTTCTCTACATCCATGATGTATTCTCTGTTGTATGAACCAAATGATTGCTCAGTGATGCTTGGATTCTGTGTGTTCTTTAGATTTTCTATTGTGTGTAAATGTGGTGTTATGGATCTCTGTGATGAATGTAAAATGTTTGGAATTTCAAGCAAAGGAATGGGTATTATTAAGTTGCACATTAGTTTTTTTCTCGGTTAGTGTAGTTTTATGATGGGTTTCTATGGAATAATAAGTAAACAATGGTGCAATATCGCTCTAGGTTGATGATTGAGGGTTTTTTTCTGTGTATCACTGTCAGGTAACTCGTTTCCTCTCAATCGTTGTGGTAACCCTTACCCAGTCGTAGAGAAATTTCCAACAGTGGTTGTGTTCTTTTCTTCAAACCTCGAGTCATGGTTGATGGACCGTTCTTACTTTATTTTCACTGAAGTGTCCCAAGTGTTGGTCACTATAATTGTTTATTTAATCTAAACAATCAAGTGCTACATAAATTGTCAACCCAGGGAAGTCTGTTTATTTCAAAGGTAACCACACACTATATATGCTCGATTTCAAAATCAACCTGGAGTTGTAGTAAAAACTATATTAATCACACTTTCCTTGAATGAACTGAAGTTATAACTTGAATTACAGAAAAGAAATCTACCTATTGCAGAGCTCGAAGTTTAAAGAAATTGAAGAATCCTGGATTACATTAAAATAACACAAGATACTGCAACAGAAAAGACCAACTATTCTGTAACCAGAGAATAGGACCCTAATTCCCAAGCAAGAATCTTCAGCACCTGTTTTCGATCATCACACTTTATGAACTTATTGCTTGACTGAAACAATTAGCACATGTTCAAGACTATCTAATTCCTAACAGAGAATAGGACCCTAATTCCCAAGAAGGAACCTTCAGTACAAGTCTCTGATTAACACATTCATGAAAATGATTGAAAGCTAACTATTTCTAACAGAGAACAGGACCCTAATTCCCAAGAAGGAACCTTCAGCACAAGTCTCTAATTAACACATTCATGAAAATGATTGAAGGATAACTATTTATAACAGAGAACATGACCCTAATTCCCAAGCAGGAACCTTCAGCACAAGTCTCTGATTAACACACTCATGAAAGTAATTGAAAGATGACTATTTCTAACAGAGAACAGGACCCTAATTCCCAAGCAGGAACCTTCAGCACAAGTCTCTGGTTAACACACTCATGAAAATAATTGAAAGATAACTATTTCTAACAGAGAATAGGACCCTAATTCCCAAGCAGGAACCTTCAGCACAAGTCTCTGGTTAACACACTCATGAAAATAATTGAAAGCTAACTATTTCTAACAGAGAACAGGACCCTAATTCCCAAGCAGGAACCTTCAACACAAGTCTTTGATTACCAAGCTTTCATAAATTCATCACACTGTATTGCTAACTAGAATGATTAACAGTTACCCAAACATGAATCATATGAAAACAATGTAGCAGCAAGACAGAGTTCAATAAATTAGTGTTTTAGCAAAACAGATTTTACTCAAAGCATAAACAGAAATACTTAGCACACTATAAAGCTAATGGGTGAATCTTGTGAAGAAGGTGGGCCCTCCCTTCTCACAAGATTCCCCTGAAATGAAGAGGCTAGAGAAAGATGCTCAAAACAGTATTTTATTCATCTGTCAAGGTATCATATTACAATCTGAAATGAAGTACGTCCCTCTCTATAAACCCTTCTTAGTACCCAAAACTAAAATCTCTCGAATGATGATTTCCTCTTATTTAAAGAGGGAATCCCTTCAATACAATTGATCACAAATTACAGGTGTATATCTGAGTCCTATTCTTAGTCAGATCGACTTTCTAAACCGGAATAGGATATCCTAGTCTCCCGCAACAGAATGCTATTACGAGTGTTGAGTGGGGTGTTGCTGTTACGACTGGAGTAACATCTCTTTCTTGTTACTGCTGTTATATGTTGTTTCGGCATCACAAATCACAGGCTGTTTCAGCCACGGGATTTGTGTTCTGACTGTTTCAGCACTTCTCAGGTAGCAACAATGGTTGGTTGGCTCACGATGTAGTTGTTGTAGTTGTGAGTTGTTTTCGACCGTGGATTGTGTAACAACTTCCTCTGTGTTTCAGCATCATTGACCAAAGACTGTGTAACATCTTCTGTGTTTTAGCATCATCGGCCATGGACTGTGTACAGCTTCTTCTGTGTTTCAGCATCGTTGATCATGGACTGTGTAACAACATCGTGTTTTAGCATCGTTGACCATGGACTGTGTAACAGCTTCTGTGTTTCAGCATCGTCGACCATGGACTGTGTAACAACATCGTGTTTCAGCATCGTCGACCATGGACTATGTAACAACTCCGTGTTTCAGCATCGTCGACCATGGACTGTGTAATAGCTTCTGTGAGTTGTTGTTTTAGCAACAGGCCTCAAGTGTTAATCTACAGTTTGAACTGTTTCAACACTTATACATTTCTAATCAAAGGTTAAGTACGAGAGTGATGTAAAATCATATGCAAAACAAATTAAACGTATAGTAAAGAGAAGAGACTTTATATACCTTTGGAAAGATAGGATAAAGTGATAATATGAGTTTAAATGTGAGTGAACAAGAGTGTAATGGTGGCAAAAAGTATGGGCAAAAAGGTACATTGTGTGGTCCTAACACCAAGATCCAGTCTTGGTTGGCCTCAAACGTTAATATAGGCCTGTGTGGGTATTGGATTGATATAGGATGTATCTTGGCGTTCTGTCAAAAGGATGTGTGTGTCCTCATTGTTGTTGTTGTCAAGTTGTTTGACTCTTCAGGTGTTGGAAAGAGATGTTATATCTCTGTGTTTTTTGAATAACCACCACTGTTAAGTTAACCCTCATATTTGCAAGTGTTAGATGCATTGTGTGGACTGGGTTATTTTACTCTTACTGTCTTTTCTCTCCTTGGGTTTTAACTATTGGGTCCATTGTCGGGACTTGGAGAAATAAGTAAGGACTATGTGGCTCACTACTGTGTCTTTTCAAAATGTATTTTGGCCTTTGGTTGTAAATCGATGGTGAAGTAGATATAAGTCTCATAATATCATCATCTCTTTGTGTTTGGTTTAAAAAGATGAACGAGATCATGTTGCCTCCCTGCATTTGTTTTTTATAGAGCCTGATTTAGACTCTAACTTGTCTTTTCTCTCCTCGGGCACCTTCTGGGGTTGTCAAGTATTGGTTATCAGTTAAATGGTTATGGAAGTCTTGAAAGACACATGCTCTCTCGTCGATTCGTTGTCTGGTCCTTCTATGATAAAATTGTTTGAGCAAATAAGATTGAAATAAGCGGTCGCATACAGTTGAGGACTGTCTTCCTATTCGTTATGGTTTCGCTCACGGTGTTTTACCCAGCATGGTCTTGATTGCATAAGAAGACACCTGTATGATTTTTACTAAGCCTAATTAGGGTTCTGGCATGTTAAAAAATTATTCTTGTGTGTCAATCGATTTATGTTCGCTCATATGTGATTGGTTATATTAGAAACATCGCGCAAACTATCAATTGTTTAAAAAAAGAACTTATACCCACAGAGATCCAACTCAGGGTTTATGTTTGGTTGACTGTTGTTGTTTCAAGATTTTTTCAATTGATTAATTGAAGTCCTATGTATGATCGAGCATGATTTTAAGTTTGTCCACATTTTTGAAAAGACACCTATGTAGATTTTAAATTGGGCTCGATTGTTGATTGGAAAACAATGGACGTTGATTGTTTATCGTGGTGCATTGTGGATTATCAAGGATAGATGTTGAGCATATTGATGTGCATGTTTTGATTATTTGTAAAAAAATAAGAAGAAGGGATCAACCTTTCATTAAATAGTACCATTGAATGGGAAAAGTTTTTATAAGTTATGTTTGCATAGACTGTTATAAATTAAGGAATTGTGGGAAATTTAATTATTGAAACAACAAACAATTTTGTATACAATTGAGGAACACTAAATGTTGGTGCTTTTTGGATTGATTTTTAACAGAGTTATGATTGTTGATTTATTTAATTATTTTATGAATGGTATCCATCAAATTCCCTATCATTTTCTCACTTTTTTCATTCAATACAAATCCCCTCACAATCCCAGATTCATTTTTCATGCCTTGTTCTTAAAATTAAATTAAAACTCTGTATTACAGTGATTAAGAAATAACACAAAGATGGATCACATTTGATATGATTTGGTTATTGTTGCACAGTTGATTGTTTAATGAATTTTCAAGCAATAATCATGTTCTTACTCCCTTTCATTTTCTCACTTTTTCACTCAATACAAGCCCTTCAGATATCCCAGAACCCTTATTCACCCCCCGCTCATTGACAATTATTAAATGAATTTTATGGATTGGATTGCATGGGTCTGATGTGATTGTTGAGCCAAACGTTGTTTCATATTAAGAGATGTCATGCATGGTTTTTTTAAGAAGCTAGCTTCTATTAAACGATGCATACAAGATGATATTCTTCAGTAGAGGAATCCATGGTCGAAATAACAGGGGTAGAGTGAATTGGAAAAGAGGGCCTAGAAGGCCAAGATTATTGATACATTTTGATGCGGATCCTCAAGAGTTAAACCATCTCTTCCAAGTTGGATTTTTCAATTGGATTGGACAAGGGGTAGTCCAACCTAGACCAGAGAGTCCTCCCTTCCAACCCCATTATGTCCTTGATATCCCTGTGCCCCCTCATGTTTCATTACAACCTGAAGTTCCCGAGAACGATGGATGGCAAGAGATTGTTCACCCAACAATATCCCAACATCGTGGCTAGCCAAATTTGTCTCTACCTGCTCCTCATCCACTTGTTAACCCAAATGTCCAGATTTCCCCTGCACACTCACCTGTAATATCCTCCCACATAAGAAAAAGACTCAAAAATGAATCCCACCACATGCAAGAGAAAGGAAAAGTTGTTGCTACCCCCTCCTCCCTCTCAAGTGATTCAACCAAATCTGTTTCATCCTGCATGCACTTGAGAGATGATTGATCTCATGTCATCAATGAGATCAAGCCTCAAGTATTCACATAGCCTAAGGCTAATTCAGGAAATTCAAAAGGAGATAGCAACAAAAAAGGGAAAATTGCCTCCCAAAGTGGTAAATATGGTTTTTGAGTATATTTTATTATTTTTTTGTTGAGAACAATTGACTGCTGAAGTTTTTGGACAACATACTATTTTTGGATATCTTGGATATTATATTTTTGGATATGATTTAAAATATCATTGATATTTAGTTTTCAAATTATGAGAATTATTATGGGAGCCACAAGGAGGGATGTGTTTGATTGATTGAATATTTTTGTTTATTTTTGTTAAGAAACTAAAGGGAGTCACAAGGGGTACCACCTACTAGTTATTATTTATTAAAATACCCTTATTATTATTATTATATTAATTCTTCCCCTAAACTAAAATTTAGTTGAGTTTTAGTTAACTTAACTAAAAGAGTTAGTTGAACTACTTCAGATAATATTGGGATTCATAAAATAAAAATGAGAGGGAATAACAAGGGGAGAATAGAAGGAGAAAGCATACAAAGGTTTGCTCTTGAATTTTATTGAGATAGTTCAGTTTTCATTCATTCTCTAATTCATTAAAATCCTAATTCTCTTTTATGATAGCAGGGTCTTATTGTAGACAACAATATTCAAAGTTGAATTACATCATTCAGACACTTGTTTTCAGAGGTGTTGATCTATCTTTGATATTCTGTGTAGACTTGTCTGTTTATGAATTAAATTTCATGACTGATAAAGGATATTGCATAGAGTCGAGTGGGCAACAATCTGTGGCAAGCTGATCCATCTTTTAAAGTTCAATTTTTTTACTTCCTGTTAGAGTCCTTTGTATGGTTTTCATCGAGGATATCTAAGTTTGACTTTGGTCCAAACTCCCTGAGGGATTTTTGTAAAGAGAACGATTATTTTGATTTCTTGGAATGAAATAAGAGATTGATATTCTGTCTCATCTGTGTTAATATGTGACTTGGTACTTTTTCTTTTGTCTCCACATCTTTTTCATTTGTTATATTCAGAAAATTATATAAAAATGTTGAATTTTACAACAATCTTCCATTAAAAAAAATCATCCTAGGCCCTTGTAACTAATACTTGTGGATTGGGAAACAATTTTTGAGGCTATAAACATATGGTGATATTCCCATCTATTTTGTCTTAGCCAAGCAAGATCTGAAAATTCTTGAGTAAAATAATTTCATATATTTTCCTCAAAAGTCATGAAACTAATGGTGTTATGACTCAACAAGTAAAATAAATGAATATGAATAAAATGCAAAGTCCAAACTTCAATTCCCAGTAAATGATAAGATTTTTCAAAATGCAATTTTCAATTTAGTTAGGCAATTCCAAATAAGATGCAATCTTTATATACATGTACTAAGATCAATGATAAGGACCCAAAAGATCAAATGCCAACAATGCAAAATTCCTAATATTTTTGTATTTTCAATATAAAAGAATGAAAATGCAAGGATTGAACATCAGCTTCATATAAAAAATTTGTTGTATGTAAACAGAGACAAACCAAGTAGGATATCAAGAATCAAACACCCAACCCAAGATGCAAGGATAATCAAATGAAAAGGGTGATGAGAAAGGAACCACCCAAAAATTCAACCAAAGAAAGGTTTCCTATCATTCCACAGACACTTAACAGCCATAACAGAGACCCAAGAAGACTTTGCAACCATCAAAACTTACCCAACAAACATCAAAATCAGGAACCAAGAAAAAAAGGATGATGTACGTGATTGTTCAGGAAAAAGCCATGTATATATGCCTCTTTCAGAAGGACAACACACGTATGTACGTGACTGTCAAGCAAAACCTGTGTATATGTGTTAAAACACTACCAGGATAAGGAGAAGGCTAATAAAATCATACTCAAAATGAACATAGGTTGTCAAGCAATCAAATGAAAAGAAACTCAATATAAACGAGAGAAATCAAAGGAGAAAAACACTCCATACCCCAAAAAGAAGATTATTTCCCCAGTATGGTCTCCAATTCTGTTACGAGGAAAATCTCTTTATGGCTAGGGGTAAATCACAACAGACAGAAATGACTACAGAAATCAACTCTAATCTCATATATGCTATATAATAAAATATTCTAACGAGACAAGATAAAGATCCTACCTCGTCCAGACGTTCGATGAAGTCAACCATTGAGCACTTGACTCAAAGAAATACACTTGCAACGTGTCCTCAACAACCAAGAAACACAAGCATATGGTGATAATATATGAAGTTATCACATTCAATAGCATAATACATCAACATTCATAACAAATATGCCTATGGAATAAAAATTCAAATATTTTCAAGATATTAATTGGATGAGAAAATAGTATTTCTATTAAAATGTAATCAGAAAAAGTGAATGAATTACAAACTTCTATGTCGGCACGGTTTAGAACCAAGAAACTAAGTCCCTTCCAGCTGGGTCTCCATCACTTCAATCCTCCACCAAAGGCAAGACCATATAAGAGATACAATGAGGTTCTCAATCAAGTAGGGAAGAGCTTGGGGGCTGAACAATGTGTTCATACTTAAAAGGATAAAGGGATGCAAACTCAATATGAAGTGAATAATTTCTCAAGAGTAACTTTGCTCTCAAAGTTGAATTCTTCTCCTCTTTTCCATAGCTTGGATATGACCCATTTATATCCTCCAAGTGGATTTGAAGGGTCGAGTCGGAACATTTCCAGTATATGGAAGGTCAAGGATCATGGATTCCGTGACGTGACATGGAAACCCGACATTATTTTTAATTTTGGGCACAAAAACCAATGTACGCAAGATGTAGTGGTGAAACCTGCGTATATGCATGTTGTATAATAGTTAGGGTGTGTATATGTGGAAAAATATTGTTTTTATCTCTGGGATTTGCAAAAAGGGACTTCAAGTCTGCATAGGGAAATGGAAAAAGGCCTTCTAAGCAAATTTGCATAAGGTGAGGCAAATCTTTCTATAACACATGTATAGGTTATAAGTTCATTTTTTGTTAACATGAGCGTAATATTAAACCATAGGATAGGTTATACAAATGAATTATATTTGAAAGGGAATATTTTTTATTTTTTTTACTTTTCATCCAATAGATGATAAACAATAAGAAGAATAAAGCTCTAGGATGAAAAATACATTTAATGACCTTCGAAATTCTGTAGCTCGAGTTAAATCAAACAAATGAAAATGTATAATATAGTGAAATCAAGATCATAAGAGATAGAACACTATAGTTTTAATGAACTTAAAGACATGATCAAGATCACCATTAGGACATTATAACGATATGCCCTATGATAATTTTCGAAAATGTCTTTTGAATTTCGTGTTTAAATTCATGAAATTCGATAACATTAAAATATTAATTGATATAAATAAGGGTTAATAAATGAAAGAAATTACTCTCAGTCATAATCATTTCAAACACACCGATTCTCAATCAAACCATAATACAAAAAATGTTTACAAATAAAATCAAAGCAAACTGAAAAGAATTTTCAAAATGAAGAGGTCTCAAATTATATTTATTACTAATAATTACAAATTTGGGAGGGTTGTTATATGAGAAAAAAATGGCAACACATGGAGACACAAAAAATATCTTTGGTTAAGATAATAGAACTAAATTTACCAAAGATAAAAATGAAAGATTTCAGTAATTTCACGCACATGACATCATTCCCAAATATCCCACATAAGACATAATCAAAGAAAAATAAGCTTTTAGATGAAACTACTTGAATGCATAATTCCAAGACAATAAATCCAAGCATAGGGAAAATTCATTAACTTTTAATTACATCTCTACTTTTTGACAACAAAAATAGCTAGGAGCTTAATAAAAATTAGCATGCATCTATTAAAAAAAATTCCTCTTTACCCGACATTGCTTCGCCACTAGCAAACCTGTTCAGTACCTTGGCAAAGTTATCTTGGTACAATGTGTGCATTTACTTGCTACCAACGAGCTTGTTCAGTACCCTGGAGGGTTCACACACACTTCCCACACAAATGTGTTTTCGACTCTCTTATACCACCCTTTTGATAAATATATTTGAAGGATTTCTTTTAGCAATTAGGGGAAGAGAGCGGGGTGGTACAAGAGGGTTTAGATTGAAGTACTAGATGCGATACTGTTGGATTTACTTCACACACACCTAGGATTTATTTTTCCTAAGTTTTTTACTTGTTGATTAGTCATTATCCATTCTCCTATATTTTAGGAATAATATTCCTCTAGGGAGAATATTCTCTTTAGTTTTCACTTCAGTTTGACTAGCTGAGTGGAGCCTAGATTCTACATTAGTTTTGTTACCATGAAACATTGGGTTCATCACCAGATAATGCACATTAGCCTTGGTATCATCACCAGACTAGCACATTACCCATGATTCACTGATCTCCTCCTCACTTCACTTTGTTTCATTCAGTTAATTGAATACTGGTAGACTAGTTAACTCGGCTAGGTGGCAGTTCACTCCCATAACTTCCTGAGAGACTAGACTAGGTGGCAGTTTACTCCCGTAATTGTTGGTGTGTGTCTAGATCAATCTATACCACCACTATGGCACATTGGCTTCTCCTCCAGTGCGCATTGGTTGAGTTATATAGAGTATATCATGTGTAAATTATTCATTATTCATTACGGTTAATGAGAATTCTTCCATTATTTATCTCTTGCTTCTTCTTTCTCAATTTCTCTCTGCAAATGCATGTGGTATTTTATAGCTAGATATATTATGTGTAGGTTCAAAAAATTTACATGGTATCAGAGCCAACAGACTGCTGAGAAAAAGATACACCAAATAATTTTTGCAGGTACCAAAGATTGAAGATAGTGGAAAAATGGAATTCCCAAAATAATTCATTCTTACACCTTACAATTATTTTGCATGGAAGGAGAGAATAATCATGCATATCTGAACCAGAGTATTATATAGATTAAACTTGAATATAGAGACAAAATCGACATCATCCATAGAAAAATCCAGGTATCTAAATCGAATGGATGAAGCATTCAGAACAATTTGCAATCTCATCTCTCTCGATCTCCTTTTCACATATCTTCCTGTAAAACCCCCAATGAAGCCTGGACCACCTTGGAAGGGATCTTTGGAAAACAACATGAGATGAGGGGACACATTCTCAAGGTGTAATTTCTCACATTGGATCCAAAAATCTTTGACAATCTCCAAGATTTCTTTACAAAATACAAGGATTTACTTGGTCCTGAATTCTCCATGTTTGTATCCACATTCCATTCAATCAAATTCGCCTCTAGAGCCACATGAAATATTCCTTCTCTTGAGGAATTTATCGAATCCCTGACACAAGAGAAAACCAAGATCATCAACATGGGAAAAACGAAAGGCCCAAAGGTGCTTGTGCTTACTATGCAATATGGAATCCATCAATATCATAAATATAAAGATAAAGACAAAAGGAAAGCTCATCCAAATCTGAAGAAGGAAGGGTACTCAAAACCCTTCATTGAAGCCTTCAGATCTAAAGGGAAGAAAAGGGGAGAAATGCACATACTGCCATAAAGGATTCCATCTAGAATCCACATGCATGAACAAACAAATATATATAATGACTACTTCAGCAAAATAACCTTGGAGATCGCATCCCCTAGGATGCCAAGAAGAAGAATATAGAAGATTAGAATCGCAAGAAAGGAAATTGTAGTCATGCCTTGATTGCCATCAACTACTCTCTCGATGCTTGGATCGTATATTCGGGAGCATCACACCACATGGATTCCACAAAAGAATCCTATTCTTCATCATATTCATGCAAAGTTCCTCCTATTATGATGGGGGACAACTCTCCACTCGAGGTCACCAGCAAAGGAAGGATTGAACTCACCAACGAAATCTTCGATTGTGTGCTGCACATTCCCAAAAATTGTGTCAATCTTCTCTCCGTGTATCGGATGACAAATTCCAACACCAAAAATAAATCTGTATTCACACCTAATGCAGTGAAAATCTATGAAATTCAAACCAATTCCAGGGTTGCTACCAGTGAGGTAAATCATCAATATAGATTGTATACATTTTCTGAATTTATTGAACCAGATTCTTTTTTACTGCTTACCCATGCTGGTGAAACTAGTAGGATATGGCACAAAATGTTCAGGCATTTGAATTTCAGATATATGCAACAACTTAGCAAGAAAATTTTGTTTGATGGTATACCAAACATCCATTTCTCCAAAGGAATATGTGAGGGATGTGTTCTTGGAAAACACCCTCAAGAGAAATTCGACAAAGGAAAGACTCAGAGAGATTCCTCTCCTTTATATCTGATCCATAGTGACCTCATGGGTCCTTTTCTTCATCCATCAATCATAAAAGAGAGGTTTGTTCTCATTTTTGTTGATGATTTCTCACGTGTCACATGGATTTACTTTCTCAGGAAAAAATCCGAGGTCTTTCAAAACCTCAAAGATTTCAAAGCCCGTGTTGAGACACAATCCAGAAAGAAAATCAAAATCCTCCAAAATGATAATGAGGGAGAGTATGTCAATCATGAGATCCATAATATTTTTCATGAGGCATGGATTTAGTTGCAGCACATAGTTCCCTATACTCCGCAGCAAAACGGATTTGTTGAGCAAAAAAAGAGATCTCTAAAAGAGATGGCATCTTGCATGCTACATGCAAAGTCACTACCACAGAGACTATGGGACGAAGCATTTAATTGTACAACCTACATCCAAAACATATCTCCCCATAGATATTTCAAGGATAATACCCCCTACTAGGCTTGGAGCGGCCTCAAACCAAAAATGACCCTCTTTCATATTTTCGGTTCACGTGAATAGGACCAGATTCCCTCTGAAAAGAGGAAGGAACTTGATCCACAGAGCACATAGTGTATATTTTTTGGATACCCCGATGGTTTGAAGGGATACATACTTATTGATATTTCCTTGGACCGATTCATCATTAAGCATAGTGTCCAATTCAAGGAAAGTGTCTCGCATGTACCTCAGCAGCCGCATGCAGACACCTTCATTCATCCACCTGTCCAAGATGATGAGCATGAACATGTCAACTCTTCTTCAGATGAGAGTTCTAATTCAGAGGATTCAGATGATCTAGATAAAAATTCAATACAATCACATGCAGATTCAGTGCATACAGATGCAGTTACAGAGCCAGAGCAGAGGTCCAAGTGGGCCCATACTACTCTTCAGGATGTAGGGGATCTTGTTGGTAATCCAACTGATACTAGGAGGACTCGATATGATTTCAAGGAGCCTCCTATTGCACTCAATGCCTCTGAACCATTGCCCTCCAGGCATATTTTCTTGGTTCAGCCTTCAGATCCATAGTCTTATGGAAAATATTTTGGAAATCCCTTTTGGGAATCCTCCATGCAGGAGGAGTACAACTCCCTCCTCGAGAACCAGACTTGGGATATGGTTCCCCTTCCTTCTGGAAGGAAAATTGTCAGGTGCAGATGGATCTACAGGACCAAGAGTGCAACAGATGGACATATTAGCATATACAAAGCCATACTTGTTTCCAAAGGCTTTCAGCAGGTGCATGGCATTGACTATGATGAGACCTTTTCTCCAGTAGCGAAGATGGATTCCATACGTTTTTCACTTTCCATTATGGAAGCCAAGGGATGGGAAGTCCATCAGATGGACGTGAAGAATTCATTTCTTCATGGTGATTTCTCTGAGGAGATCTATATGGAGCAGCCCCAGGGATTTATGCAGGATTCATCTTTGGTCTGTCGATTGAATAAATCTCTTTATGGCCTCAAGCAGGCTCCAAGGGGATGGTATGCCAAAATGGACTCCTACCTATTGTCACAGAACTTTGTACATTGTAAATCAGACATGAATGTCTACATGCTCAGGATGACCAATTCACTTCTACTCTTAGTTCTATATGTTGATGATTTGTTGATCACCAGTTGCTCGACTTCAACGATTGTTGCAGTTAAGAGTATTCTACATGACATATTTTTAATGATAGACATGGGTCTGCTACACTTATACCTTGGACTCGAGATTATTCAGGGTGCACTAGGCATCAAGCTGTCTCAAGCCAAGTATGCTCGAGATCTCTTTGAGAGATTTCACATGACAGACTGTAAGTCTGCTCCAACTCCTTTGCTATCAGGAGTCAAACTTGAGGATGGCAGGGACACTCCACTGGTTGACAACACACTATACAGACAGCTAGTGGGGATCTTGTTGTATCTCACACACTTTAGACCATACCTCTCCTATAAAGTTGGCACAATTTCCAGGTTCATTCAGGAGTCGCATGAGCTACATTGAAAGGCTGCAAAGTGTATCCTTCGATACGTATAGGGCACCATCACCTTTTGGATTCATTATGCGGAAAACTCTACATTAGATCTCATCGGGTTCACTGATTGTGACTGGGATGGTGATAACATTGATCACAAGTCCACATCTGTTTACTCACTCAGTCTTAGTTACGGGCCTATATGTTGGTCGAGCAAGAAGCAGGTTGTTATTTATTTTCCTTCAGCCGAGACAGAGTACATAGGGGTAGTTAACATAACCATTCAAGCTATGTGGCTACAACATTTTTTCACTAAGTTGGTCATTCCATTTCATCGGTCGATCGTCATCTAGTGTGAAAACTAGAGCATTCTAATGTTCTACATATATCTAGTTCATAGGAAACGGATGAAGCACATCGAAATCCACATGCACTACATACAGGACTTAGTACATGAGGGGATCATCGACCTATAGTTATGTCCTTCAACAGAATAGATGATAGACATCTTCACCAAGACCTTCACTAAGTAGAAGTTTCATTTTCTGCGAAGTCGTCTTGGAGTGAAGGACACAATTTCCTAGCAATTGTAGTTCTTCTTTCTTTTACATACATTTTCCCTTGAAAAGGGGGGGGGAGGGTTTCCCATGAGGTTTCCCCTCTTTCCTCACTTTATTTCAGTGTATCTTTTGTATTTGGGTACCTAACATGGCCTTGTTGTTGGGACCCATTCTTTATTTTCACCATAGTGATGTTCAGGGGGGTGCCACCTAGGATTTCTTTTTCCTAAGGTTTTTCCTTGTTTATTAGTCATTATCTAGTCTCCTATATTTTAGGAATAATATTCCTCTAGGGAGAATATTCTCTTCAATTTTCACTTCAGTTTGACTAGTTGAGTGGAGTCTAGACTAGTGCATTACCCATGATTCCATGATCTCCTCCTCACTTCACTATGTTTCAGTTAGTTAACTGAAGACGGGTAGGTTAGTTAACTCATTTAGGTGGAAGTTCACTCTCGTAACTGCCTGAGAGACTAGACTAGGTGGCAGTTTACTCTTGTAACTACTGGTGTGTGTCCATACCACTCTAGACCACCACTATGGCACATTGGCTTCTCCTCTGGTGCGCATTGGTTGAGTTATACATAGTATATCATGTGTAAATTATTCATTATTCATTATGGTTAATGCAAATTCTTCCATTCTTTCTCTCTTGCTTCTTCTTTCTCAATTTCTCTCTGCAAATGTGTGTGGTATTTTCTAGATAGATCTATTTTTTGTAGGTTCAACACATTTACAGATATCAGTTGAGTTTGACCTCACTATTTTCTCTTCAACTACCAAAGTAGAGGATTTAAATTATTGCGGGGATGGGAGGGATAAGATGATAGTACTTGAAACATATCATAATGTTCCCCGTGGGTAATGGATGATGTACAAGAAAGGTAAAAACTTAATATGGATGACCTTTAGATAAATGAAATCCTATTAATGGATAGAGAAAAAATTTCCCCGTGTTGGGTAGGAATGATTCCCCGTATCATAAAATCCAATCAAAACAAATAAAATTATAAAACTTTAACCATTGCAAATGAAAAAGAAAAGGCAAATCCAAAGAAAATCCAAGCTTGAAAATAAACTTCAGCAAGACAACCTATGACACATATCTCAACAAAAGAGTGAAAATAAGAAAATCATGTTTGACCATCTTAAGTTGGGATCTTAGCAAATTATTTCTTACAAAGTTGAAGTTGATTGGCATTTTTATTCAAATAAAAAAAAATCGAAAATCTCAGCTACAACAATGATTAAAAGAATGAAGTTAAATCAGATTAGATGAAAGAAACATAAAGTTTGAGAGACTCCCTGATTTAGCTTATTTACAATTCGATCCACATCATTGCTACTTTTCCTAACTTCAAAAACAAGTGGAACAAAGAGAGTGTATTCCAAGTAAGCATGAGTGCTATACTTTCCTGGAAATTTCTAAAGACCCGCAAAAATAGAGTTTAGATCAACAAACACTAAAACAACACTGAAATTAAAATCCTAAAAAAAAAAGGTCAAAGATGAACATAGGCGTATGAAACTTACAATAAATAAGTAACCTCTTTTTATGATAACTATAAAAGTATGAAGAAGTTTCATATTTAATTAAGTTCATATCTACTTAAGATCATCAGTTTATTGAAATTAAAATAAAGTAAATCTAAGGTAAACTAGTCCTACTCCTACTCTAATTTAGGAGAGAAATATGACTAAGTATAGTCATATTTCCAGTGGATCCATTCAAGTTCTTTGATACCTGTACATATATACATGTCAAACATTAGTAATAATAATAAAGATAAAAATATAACTAATCTAAAAGAAAAGTAACTTGTATTATATACGTTAGTACCTAATAAAACAAAACATAAAATTTTATTTACAAGAGAACTCTCCTTCAAACATTTCTCCAGTGATATATCTACTGGATCATAAAAATAATCATGGGAATCAGTTAAGGATTGGAGAAGATTAAAAGGAGAGGAAGTTAGCAAGCTATATTCAAATAATACATCTTTATTTACACTATTATTTACATTGTTATTACAAGACAATTGGGATTCATTTTCAAGAATTTCGTTTACACAAGTAGTAACTGAAATAATGTGATCAGAATTAATGCCAGTGTCTTCTTGTGAAAAAGTCCAATATCATGATAGGAAAAAGGAAATTGAGTGATGTCATCAGAATCATAGATGAGCATGGAACTTAGTTTTTTAAAATTGAAATCATTATGAGAAGAATCAAGATGAGACAAAGTTGTAATATGATCAGTACAGGATATACTACATATTGAAATTTAGATTGATCATGAGGGTTGAGAATAAAAGGTCCTAACATAACTATCACCTGGGGTGAAGTGCCTTACTATTTTCAACCTCTAGATCAATATCATAAATGATTTCACATTCACTAACTTGACAATTTTCATTTAAATCAGAACCAGAAACATAGGATGATGAACATGTATAAGAATTATCAAAAACATGATCAATTAAAAATTCATTATTCTGATAATTATGAGTGAAATATTCACAATAGGTTTGACTTGTGATAGTTGGAACATATAAAATTAAATTTATCTCTATTCATAGAATAATCATTATTATTAAAAGCTTGTTTTTGAATTTCTAATACCATTTCTTTATTATTTTTCTCAGCAGAAATATCACTTTTAGGTAATGGATTAATTTGATTGGATAAATCTTTCCCTTCGTGAAAATGATTAGCTAGATATTGCAAAATATGGGGTTGAGAAGTACTAGTAATTGTTGGTTGTGGAGCCTGATTATCTTCCTGATTCAGAGGTCCTTGCTTTCAGTC
>ML801436.1:201791-221373 GCA_009831015.1 Picea engelmannii | reverse complement strand
AGAGAGGATACTGTGAGAGAAAGAAGAGGAAGTTACAGCGGGTTTTGTTGTAGGTTGTATCCCTTCATTTGTTGGACAATAATAAAGGAAGGACCTGGCAATTTCTCTGGTGGACGTAGCCCACACTGGGTGAACCACGTAAATATGTGTCTCTCTTGTATTGTGTGTCTTCTGTGTTTTGTTTCTGCATTTGTTTTATTTTATTGCTCCTCGGTCCTGTTTTTCTAACAGTAATGATATCATAAATACTAGTTAAATTATTCCTAATGAAACAACTGTTATTATCTTGGAAAACAACAATTGTATTGGGAATTGAAACATTTTCAGGATGAGTTAGAATTTCACTAGATGAATTTATGTTTTTTTGAAATAGTGGGTCAGTAATTTCTGAATTGACTGTTACAATAGGATCATCCATATCATATGAAATAACTAGTTAATCAACAATAGAAAATACATTAATAAAAGTTATACCTTCTGTTTCATTATGATTAGTACAAGAAAGTGAAAGAATATGTCTAAACCAACCTATTAATTGTTATAGAAAGAATTTCCTCACCCTATGCAAACTTTCACAGAAGGCCTTTTACCATTTCCTTATGCAGACTTGAAGTTTCTTTTTGCAAATCCTGAGCTAGAAACTTTATTTTTCCACATATACACACCATACCTATTGCACAACATGCGTATACGCATGTTGCACCAATACAACTCACGTACATTGAGTTTTGTGCCCAAAATTAAAAAAATGGTTGGGGTTCCATGTCATGTCACGAGATCCATGATCCTTGACCTTCCATATACTAGAAATGTTCTGACTCGACCCTTCAGTTCCACTTGAAGGATACAAATGGACCAAATCCAAGCTATGGAAAAGAAGAGAAGAATTCAAGTTTGAGAGAAAAGTTACTCTGGAGAAATTATTCACTTCATATTGAGTCTGCATCCCTTTGTCCTTTTAAGTCTGAACACATTGTTCAACCCCCAATCTCTTCCCTACTTGATGAGAACCTCATTGTCTCTCTTATATGAGCTTTCCTTTGGTGGAGGATTGAAGTGGTGGAGGCCCAGCTGGAAGGGACTTAGTTTCTTGGTTCTAAACCGTGGCGATACATAAGTTTGTAATTCATTCACTTCTATTGATTACATTTTAATAGAAATACTATTTTCTCGTCCAATTAATATCTTGCAAATATTTGAATTATTATTCTATGGGAATATTTTTTATGAATGTTGATGGATTATGTTATTGAATGTGCTAATATCATATATTATCACCATATGCTTGTGTTTCTTGGTTGTTGAGGAAAAGTTGCAGGTGTATTGCTTTGATTCAAGTGTTCAACGATGGACTTCATAGAACATCTGGACGAGGTAGGCCTTTTATCTTGTCTTGCTAGCATATTTGTTCATATAGAATACCTGAGATTAGAGTTGATTTCTGCAGTCATTTTTGTCTATTTTGGTTTACCCCTAGCCATAGAGAGATTTTCCTCGTAACATAATTGATGACCATAATAGGGATAAAATCTTCTTTTTCAGAGTTTGGATTGTTTTTCTCCTTAGATTATTGTTGTTTATATTGAGTTTCTTTTCGTATGACTTCTTGACAACCTCTATTCATTCTGAGTCTGATTTTCTTGTCGTATGACTGCTTGACAACCTCTGTTCATTCTGAGTCTGAGTTTCTTATCTTTCTCCTTAGCCTGGATGTGTTTTAACACATATACGTGGGTTTTTACCTAACAGTCGCCTACAGATGCATGTTGTCCTTCTCTAAGGGGCGTATATACGTGATTTTCTTTTGTACAATCATGTGCATCATCCTTTTCTACTTGGTTGTTGAGTTTGATGTTTGTTTGGTAAGTTTTGATGGTTGTTGAGTCTTCTTGGGTCTCTGTTATGAATGTTAAGTGTTTGTGGAATGATAGGAAACTTTTCTTTGGTTGAAATTTTGGGCAGTGCCTTTCTCATCATCGTTTTCAATTGATTTCCCTTGCATCTTGGGTTGGGTGTTTTCTTATTGATATCCTACTTGGTTTATCTATGTTTACATGCAGTAGAGTTTTTATATCAAGTTGTTGTTCAGTCCTTGCATTTTCATTCTTTTATATTGAAAAAACAAAAATATTAGGCATTTTACATTGTTGGCATTTGATCTTTTGAGTCCTTATCATTGATCTTAGTACATGTAAATAAATATTGCATCTTATTTGGAATTGCAGAACTAAATTGAAAATTGCATTCTAAAAAGCATATCAATTATTGGGAATTGAAGTTAGGACTTTGCATTGTATTCATATTCATTTATTTTACTTGTTGAGTCATAACATCATTAGTTTCACGAACACACCTTTTTCAGTAAGCAAGGCCACTAAAAGTAATGATGATAATTTAAAATTGATTAGAAACAATTTTGTTTTTCTAGGGTACATAAACTAGATTAGGATTTAGAGCCTTGGAATGGGATTTTGTGAGTAAACTTCTCCAAGGCTATTAAATCAAAATATGTGTCTCACTAAGGAAGTGGAGAAATCCATTGTATAATTGGTGATGTCAGGAGGCTCTTCTTACACTGGTTAAACACGAGGTCGCTTGAGGTTGGTTGAAGGGATATCCGCCTGATACCTTCTCAATGTCAGATATATTTACGGGGATCTATTCATATATGGGATTCTTGATAGTACCTTTACCTCTGTGAGAGGTGGTGCTTTCGAGGTTTCAGGATTTTTTACCCTTCCCATACATTGGACCTGACTTACAAATGTCCGCATGTGCATCGGTTATATCGTGGTTGCTTAGTTTCTTGACATATGTACCTCATAGGTTACTTGCAAGGGTGTTGATGGGCGTAAGGGACACACCGTCAACTGGAAGGATAGATCCAAACTGGGGTTGTCTAATTAACCCAAAACGTTTGGGATGATATATCCTGATGGGTTTAATGGCTCCGTTAGCCAACTAAGGTCCTAAAACAAAGAAAATGAATCAACTATTCTAAAGCTATAACTATGATACTATGTAGATGAATTTAATTATTTACAAGTGTTAAAATAGAAACATAAATATGAACAAGGTATTTACAAATTGCAAGTTTTGGTTGATGTCTTGTGAAATAAATGTTTTTGCAATTGTTAATGAAGTAGATAAAGAAAGCATATATTTTTATATTTTCTGTTTAATAATCTAAAATCTAAGAACTCTAAAGATACTAATAAAACATAGTTTGAAACAAGAACATAATAACGGTCACAACCAATTTAAATTGTCTTATTTCATTAATAAATAAACTAATAACGAAGATTGAATACGAATAAAACTAACTTGATGATTAGTCACAAAATGTGTTTATATCCCTGCGCAATTCAAATTTCCAGCTATCTTGCTTGTGAGAGAAACTTGTAACAGGCTTGTGCTAACATTTCCAGAATAAACCCAAGGTATTTTTGGAGCAATGATATAAGAGCAGAGAAATAAACAATATAGATCCACTGACCTTGTAATGATGAGTGCTTATAGTAAAATAAATTTAACATGAAGAATTCATATAACACATCAATTTAACATCAAGCACAAATCAAAGATATTTAAATGAAATAACGATCACAGACACAATATATGAACAACAAATTATAGACATAATTTAAAGTGTTGAATAAAATGAAACATTATATGCTAATAAGACTAAAGTTGTTTTAACATATTAATATCCCATAATATAAAAGGAAAAACATAATGGAACAGTGTCACGTTGGTCTAAATCCAAAATGTGAGCAACTTGTCCATACAGTCTTGGTAACTATATGTCCATAATGCGTTTGAATCAAAGATCCCTTTCACTGCAAGAGTGAATAGTATTTAAAGTAATCTAGAATCCAAATAATCATATCGCACAGGATAGAGTTGAATCTCCCAAAATCAAGCAATATTACAAAAATAGTAAATTGGAAATTGTTCTTGGGACCTAAGTCCCTAGACTCAACAGTAGGAACTAAACCCGCCACCAAGGCCCAATTAGACTCTGCAGCGTTTAAATATGGAATGGTTCTCCAGATCTTGCAATCCGACCAATTTATCGATGGGCTTTATGTTTTCTTGTGAAGGATCTCCCTTCAGTTAGGACTGTTCTTCTCTGTATTTTCTCTTGAGGTGGGACTGGTCTGAGAGATGCAAGCCAGTATAAACCAACTTGACAAATAACAAGATTAAGTTTTAACTACTGGGAAGAGGTTGAGCTTGGGATAACCCGCTACTCAAACATGAAGACAGTGATTCTATACCATAGGTATAGTACTAATACATTAACCAAATGAGCATCCAATTATTGTCTGAGAAACTAACTATGTATTTAGGGAGCATCTTCTCCGGGTTCCGCAGAATATTATGTAGTCATCCAGGGACGACCGCGATGTCTCCGGCCAGCCAGGGCTGGTTGTTTTCTTACAGGATTTCACTTTTCTCCTCATGGTTTTTATTTCCTTCCATATCTTCTGAATCTAAGTTGAACTCCTCTTCTTCCAAAAAGTCGTTAGGTTCAAAGAGGTCATCGGTTGGCATTTTGGGTATCAAATCAAGAGGTTCTTGGATTTTGGTAATCGTGAAATCTATTATGTATTCTACAGAATGTACGAAAAATTCGTCGAGGGTGTTGACCATAGGTCTTCTTTGTTGTTTTCTTCAAGGTAGTATGGGAGTCAAGGGAAACACACGGATATGTTGGGCGTAGTCTCTTGTGATTCTCCTGAACTAATTTACTTCCTTGTGAGGAAGAGCGTAAGGTATTTTGGGGTTAAATGGTTCTTCCTTGGGCTGGGGTGAGTTATTTGTTTCAGGAATGATTAGTGTATGTGGTTTGTCTCATGATGGACTAGCCATGCATGTGGTTTGTTGTGAATCTGTAGGTTGTTTGAAATGCTAAGTGAAATATATTTTCAGGCATTCATTCTCAGGCCCTCCTTCTAACACCAATTATGTTGATGGGACCTAAGTCCCTAGACTCAACAGTAGGTACCAAACCCACCACTAAGGCCCAATTAGACTCTGTAGCATTTAAATATGGAATGGTTCTCTAGATCTTTCAATCCGGCCAATTTATCGATGGGATTTATGTTTTCTTGTGAAGGCTCTCCCTTTAGTTAGGACTGTTCTTCTCTGTATTTTCTCTTGAGGTGGGGCTGTTCTGAGAGATGCAAGCTAATATAAACCAACTTGAAAAATAACAAGATTAAGTTTTAACTATTGGGAAGAGGTTGAGCTTGGGATAACCCGCTACTCAAACATGTAGATAGTGATTCTATACCATAGGTCTAGTACTAATACATTAACCAAATCAGCATCCAATTATTGTCTGAGAAAATAACTATCAGAAAGAAAACACATATGCAACAAGATGATGGAAAGAAAAATAATTCATCTACCATAACATTCATTGCATGATAACACAATGATTTATCTTCATCATTAAAGCATGGAACATTAAGACATTGCACCAGATAACTTGACAATAGAATTAATTGATCTTACTCATTACTGCATCATTCATGGAACGAGATAGAAAGTAATTCTCCTCCAAGTCCAATCATATACATCTAATGAAAATAGCTTTTTTTTGGTCCAGAAGGACTTCTCAATTCATAGCAATCTCAAAATAATTCTTAACAACCAAAAAAGAAAGAGTTCTTACAACAACCATCGACCTTTGTTCACTGGTCGATGTCTCTATTTATAATATAAAGTTTAATTGTAATTAAAAGCTAAATATAATTTGAGCCAAACAAAAATCGCCACATGGCGTTATCATCAAACAGTTTCTTTAACAATCCACCCGAGATATTTCTTGGAACGGGTGACTTCTTTCATATTCAGACCAATTAATAAAGAGTTCTTCACAAGTATTGGCCCATGGAAATCTTCGTTGTTCCATTGGAGCCGCATATATCCATCTGATGTCCATTGCATTGGCCCGGTATTTTTCTAGACTGAAGTTCAATTGTTAAACTATGGTTTGGGCTCTAATCGGAGGTTATGTGAATTATTTCACTTTCCCTAGCCTTGCATCGGTTATCTTTGTGAACTCTTCAGTCCATAGCGAGTATTGTTCGACGTACAACTTGAGCACATCGCTCAGGTYAGTAAATCCATCAGGGGTGCCAAACTCGGGGAGCYCAGAATCCTTCATTGTTCCGACGATTCAGCTTCGATATTTCTTTCGAGTTCTTCAGCGAGGCCACAGGACGAGCTCTGTTCGGTAGTTGGGAGGATTTTTTCTGCAATCAAGGTAGAGRGAGTTTAGCAATTAAGAAACCTATGATAAGACATAAACAAACTGAAAATACTAACGCGTACCTGTGTAGCTTGCTAATATCAGTCRTTTAATACTTACKTGACCCCAGTCGCTCCTTCRAATGACCTGTGATGACCTAGYCGAAGCCACCGCTCCTCTTTGGTTTAAATGAATTATGTCGGYGTGTCGTAGAGTGTCAAATCAAGTACGATATACATGAGCATCTAAATCATCATAGTGATCACTTGAACCTTGGGGCCGAAAGGAGACATCGGAGATGAGCGTGCACGTGTATGCTCCCAAAAGGGAGGATACCATAAAAACAAMGTCATTAAATGCCTCTAGAATMTGTATCATCAAGTGTGTCAAACATCATTCGTCAATAATGGAGGTTTGGAAGTTTAAAAAAAAAAAAATCGRAAGGATCATACCACACATTCCCTGCAACTCTGATCGACGRTGTTTACATGTTATGGATTGAATCYGTTGAGCAGTTGTGGCACGTCGAGTCTTCAAAACATCATGTCACGAGGCGCAAGTGTATTATTTGCATKCTCTATTCCRCTCCTTCGTTTCTCTATAAATTCTGGGAGTTCTGTGGGGGACTCTACAGATATGCCGAGCAATTATTCTCTAGAATTCTGGCCTGGGGAGTTTATCTTGGCGAAGTCCCGTGTAGTAGTCCTTCATCACCTACAGACGCCTAAGTTCCTACGTTGTTTCACTATGGGATCCTCTTCAAACACGGGATGGGGTTGTTGGTGGGAGAAATTGACCGTCCATCAACTGGAAGAGCGAGTCTGGCCCGAGGTTGTCTAAATAACCCAAGTCGTTTGGTGTAACTTGTTTCGACGGGTTTAATGGCTCCGTTAACCAATCTAAAAGTCCTAAAAGAAACAAATAAAAGAAATGAAATAACTAACTAATTACTAATCACTATAGATATATGTACATATGTATAATGTAACTGTTGTAGATATAGTTAAGCAGAAGACTTACAAATCTTACTTATGTACATTATTTACAAAATGCAAGTTTTAATTGAAACTTACGAAAATCAATGTGAAAATTGATTGCTTCTAGGAAGCAGATAAAGAAAGCACATAAAAAAATAATTTTTTTTTCCTTTATAAATCTAAGCTAATACAGGAAAAATACAATGAAACATAAACGTGTGGATAGTCAAAAGTTGAACCATACATTCAAGTTTCTGTGATAAGTAAATAACAGAAAAATACAAATGAGCTAACCTGTTAGTGAGTTAGTGATGTGTATCCAAGCATCTGCATGAGTAGAGAACGTCCAACTACCACGTCCAAGAGGGAAACCTGCAATGAACCTTATGATTGTTCTAAATAAATCCAGGACATGTGTTGGCAGTTTGGGTTTTAATGACTGAAGCGGAGACACAAACATAAACCCAGTGATCTCATAATTATACATGATTACTGTAAGATCAATCTGAAAGTAACCTGTACATTTTGTTTTTCAATTAAAATTGAAATATAAAACCTATCGTTCTAACTGAAAATACGATCACAGCATTTATATTTTGAGAAGCAAATTATAGATGGTATTTATAATATAACAATCCTGCACATCACAGATCACTTAATCTAAAGATATCAGATCTATATATTTAGCAGTATTAACAAAACATAAATGACAACATTATAAACAAGAGGCTAAAGCCAAAATGTATGAATGTTGTTTCATTAAGTTCTGGAATCAATCGTCCATCTTTTGCTCTCAGCCAAGACGTCTTCTATTACAAAATATGGAGTATTTAAAAAGTTCATGTAAGCTAAGCATCCTATCTTCTAAAATAGGATCAGATCTCAAAAAGATCTAAAAGTTACAAAGATAGAGGGTCGAAAAAGCCACTCAATATCAAACTGTATCTTCAAAATTATACTAGTTTTGTTTTGATTTACAAAATAAGCCAAAATAAGTGACTAATTAACTAAGTCCAGCAATGCTCCATATTATGAGATCACCACAAGATACATCCTATCCTAAAAGAAAATGAAATAAGCAAATTAGATGTTTATTTAACTAACATTTTCCAAATTTTATATGAGAATTGACTTGGCTACAAAATCTCTCAATTCTATAGCCAGTCTTATTATTGACAACATAAATATAAATCACTCTATATTAATTAGAAAAATAACAATAAAAGAAGAAATAAGATAAAAACCAATCTTACCATTCAACTGATAACCAAATTCAAATCACAAAATCTCAGAGTTGATCACGGCCTTGACACTATCGATGTTTTTTATTATGATGTTTCCAGTCCTTTTCAAACGTTTTCCTTTCCTTTGTGCATTGATCTTGAGCTCGCGGTTTTCAAATGGTAATGAGTGGTTTTGAGTCGTAAGAGCCTTGATATTTTCTTGAAGGATGGGGATGTCTGTGTAATACAAACCTATCCAATGTAAACACACTTCACAATTTACAGCAGAGGAAAATGGTTGCGGAAGCACATGATTGTGTGTTAAAACACTACCACTATCCACTGTCGGCCTTTGACCGAGTTTAATTCCTGGAAAATCCTTGTTGTGCTTCAGGCACGGTGGTAGGTTATTCACATAATCGAAATTTTGACTGAGATCCAATTTTGAGTGATTCAGGTCTTCATCTGCCAGGAATTTTTCAATCTCAGAATCAGATCTCTCATGGACCCTGATCGATTCGATCGAGCCTACATGAGCTTTTGATCTATTTCATAGGATCCTCAAAATTAGTCTCCCATCCCTCTTGTTATTAAACCCTCTGATGTCTTGATTTTTATTTGACTGTTTGGAAGGGTTTCCACTGGTGGATTTTATGTTAAGGTTAGGGTCGATGACTCGTTCACACTCAAGAATTTTAACAAGCTTGGATTTGGCATCCTGTTGCTCACACACAGACTGATCGGGCGTAGCCCTTTCACAAGGGTTTTCACACAAGAAAACTGGTCTGTCACTGGAGGGAAAAAGAGGCTTCTTTAGCATAGGTTTATCAACCACTGGAGTCTCTACAGGGTTTACTGTAACAAAGCCATTGTGAGTTACGAAAGCATCCCAATTGTCACCATGTAGTTTCAGATGATGGACTAACAGTAACTTAATCAACCCATGGTGAAATAAGTTGGAATCCAAGTTCTTCCTTTTATATATCTTTGACATTTTATACAAGATTCTTAATAAGTAAAATGGCATGTTTAATTGGAAACCTATAAAATGCATGAGTACCTTTATGTGGTAAAGGAAGACAAGGCCATAACGGCCTTCACAAGTAACAAATTTCCTTAACACTTCCAATAAACCATGCCATATATCCTTCAATAGAGAGAGTGGCATACCTTTGTCACAACATTGAACTTTTCGGGAGGTAACAAATAGACTCCATGGTACCTCGTCCAGCTTTGAATTTTTAAACCATTTTTGGCTAGTGAGGGGGAGGCTTGTTGCCTCACTCAGAAATTCCTTGGTGATTTCCAATTGAATATCGCCCACTTTGGCTTTGCATCCATCAGATGTAAGGGCGAACTCTTGGGCCACTTGTAAGTTATAACCCTGGAATTTCTTGAGAAACACAACCCAACCCTGATTTTTAAGGTCTTCACTCGCGTCATCACACAATAGCAAGGTTTGGGAGCCATTCAGCTCAAATCAAACGACATGGGCCATAAGGGTTTGAACAGATGGAAACAGAGGGTGACCAGAGTTTACTGTGGTTTTAGATGACTGAGGTAGGAGGGATAAGTCTGAACGGATCCCATGAAAAGAAAATAAGCAGAGAGCCCGTTCTATCAAAACAAACATAAGGAGGTCTCGTCTATGGGGTTTAAACACTCCTTGTCATGAATGATTTGAGTACATCCATTGCTCAGACTCTTAACTCGAAATGAGTGGCTTGTCAACTCTTTTTTTCCAGCCAACGCGACGTACAAGACACTTTCGCAATGTGTTTAAATCCCATGATATGAAATGGGTACACTCGAATTGCAAAGGCTAGGACATGAATACGTTTTCATAAACCAAATGTTAAACAAAATTTGGTATACTTTTTAAAAGAGGTAAGCATACAATCAAATAGAAACTAATCATAGGTGTTTCATTGGTATATTATAATCTCATTTAAAATGACAAAGATATAAGCCCATTGATTCCTTGAGACCAGGACTTAGATAAAAATCAAAATGCAACTTGAGTTTCAACTTGCTTGATTCATTCTTACAGTCATGAATCAAGCATGAAAATGCGAAATAAAAATGAAATGAAGAATCAGAACATCCTTTTTACAACCGACTAGTCACCTTCAAATAACAATATTTACAATATGAGGCATAGGTAGCTACAGGAATTGTCATTTGTCACTTTAAAAGCACAAAATATGTAGGGCTGCCAACAATGGCAACTTTCTGGGAGAAACAATTATCTTTGCATCACCGACAAGTTCATGTCAGGAATGCTTAGAATGATTACAGATCAAAGCATATTTGAAGGACATCAAGCATCTAAACAATCATTACACATTCTAGCTTCAGATATCTTCCTGTTCAAATGAAATCCGGTGACAAATTTTAACTACGAGAGCAACGATGTTCAAGTCAATGGCTCTGATATTGTTGACAGGGCCACTGTTTCCAGTAGGCATCCATAGCCTTGGTAGGGATGTCAATTAACCCACTCTGACACCTCTACCCTGTCCAATAAATTTCAATTCAAAATGAAGGATACTTAAGGCCAATATCAAAATTTATACCTGATAATTTTCTTGAACCTGACATTGCTTCGCTGCCAGCAGGCCTATTTAGTACCTCGGCGAAGTTGTCTTGGCATCATGCATGCATTTACCTATTTCCAAAAGACATGTTCAGTATCCTAGCGGGTTTACAAACACTTCCCACAACTCTCGAGAAATTATTTACAATATGATATAAATTTAAAGATATTTAGAAGAGCGGGGTGATGCTGAAAATTTCAGTCTTTAGAACACTTGTTATTTTCAAGCCTTTATTTTTCTACTTAATCACCTTCATTATGATCTGAAATTAGTTTCTTTATGAAACTAATTTTTCAAGGACAAGAAGGCATACTTGAGTTGCTTTTTTTAAAAGCAGGGACAACGTAAAAATCTTTAAAGATGGTCGTGTCTGCTCATAATTATAAAGTGAGACCAGGAAACCTGCTTTGAACAGAAAGTTTTCTTTAGCCAGTCTATGTTTCATCAATTCACAACATTGATTGTCTTGAAAAGAACTAAAAGGTGACACAGACATAAGTTTAACTAGGAAGTAGCGAAAACAAACAAAATGAAAAGAACCAAAATCGGAAAATAAAAATAAATCAAAACAGAAAAATATGTACAAAAGGTGGATCTAGAATTATCATGAAAAATACCTCTTGAGAGCTTGGCCATTCACCAGGAAGGTGTCTGGATGTCCCTCTAAATTCTGTAGGCAGAAAGAGGTAGGACCTAGTTTTTCATCGATTACGAAGGGCCCCAACCATAGGTTCTGGAAATTGGTGTGTTGTCCTTTCCCTTCGTGAGGTTTATCCCACTTGAGAACTAAATCTCTTACCTCAAAGTTTCTATCTGAAGCAGAGTTTGAATCAAACCAACCTTTCACAATAAGCTGATGTTGATCCAGTCTCTCTTTTTCTTGTTCTCTTACTTCCTCTAGTTTCAACAAAGCATTAATTCAACTTTCAAGAGAGGGATAATCCTCTTCCTGAACTTTCTGCGATAATTGTAGAGAGGGAAGCAAAACATGAGGAGGGAGAATTTCTTCTCTTCTGTAGATGAGAAAGAAAGGAGAATTACCAACAGAGGTTTTCAGAGTCACCCTATCAGCCCAGAGTGCATTAAAAAGCACATTGTGCCAGTTCTTGTCGTTTTCAGAAACTGTCCTCTTGATGATCTTGATCAGGTTTTTGTTTGTTGATTATGCTAAGTCGTTTCCTTGGGGGTAATAGCTAGTAGAATATTTCAGTTTGATTCTTTTTTCTAAAGAAAAAACACTCATATCGAGGGATGAAAAGTAGGAAGCATTATTGAATACCAAACACTCGGGAATACTGAATCTAGTAATGATGTTTGAGCTAAGGAAAGATATTACTTTATTAGTGTTTACCACTTTTAGTGGTGCAGTCTCGGACCATCTGGTAAAATAATCCGTTGTTGTAATGATGTATTTATGGTGTTGTGAGGAAGTGTGTTTAATTGGCCCTATGATGTCAAGACCCCAATGCTGAAAAGGTGAATCTACCAAAACAGGTTGTAAAGGGAATACTTCCTTTTGTACTCGTCCAGTAGCCTTTTGGCAGATTATGCATTTATGACATAATGCATGGGCATCTTTGAACAATGTGGGCCAATAGTACCCAGCTCTTAATACTTTGTGAGCAGTGGTGTCTCCACCGAAGTGGCCACCAACTTCACCTGCATGCAGTTCAGATAATACTTTCTCTGCTTCATCTCTTTCCAACAACGCATGAGGACATTATCAAAATTCTTATGGAATAATATGTTATTTACCAGCTGGAAAGGTGTGGATTTTAGTCTTAATGCTCTTCTCTTTTTTGGATCGAGATGGAAAGGAGCAGAACCATTTGTTAGATAAAACTTAATATCATCAAACCAAGAATCAGAAACAACTTGTGTACAACATATCTGATTTTCACTATGTTGATTTACAGTTAAGACATTAATTTGACTTTGTTGCTCTTCAACTGAATCAACCACTAGTTTGCATAGACCTTGACCCCTGACAATTTGTGCCAGGGTAATTTCGAGGTCATACTCTTGTAACGATGTCATATATTTTGCTCGGTTTTCACCCAATTCCTTTTGTACTAACAAGTTTCTGACAGCAGGATAAGGCACAATGACTTTAGTTCTGGATTTCAACAAATATGATCGGAAATGTTTCACTTCTTCGAAAACTGCATAAGCCTATTGATCTACAATTGAATAGTTAATCTCTTCTCCTTTGAAGGCTGAGCTGATGAAGGCAATGGGGATTTCATTGATTTCAACATTCTTTTGGGTCAACACAGCAGCATAAGATCGGTCAGAGGCGAAAGTATAAAGAGTGAAATCTTGTGAGAAATCAGGACTCATCAAGGAAGGGGCTTCCACTATGGATTTTTTAATGGAATCAAAAGATTGATTTTCCTATGGTCCCCAACGATAATGAACATAATTTTTAATTAATTTTTGCAATGGGCTTACCATTTCTGAGAAACTCGGGACAAACCTTCTCACAAAATTGATCTGGCCTAAAAAGGATTTCATAGATTTTTTGGAGGAGCAAGAAGGAAGTTTAGCAATGGCTTGAGTTCTTTCGGGATCAATGATCATCCCATCACTGGATACTATGAATCCGATAAGTTTTCCTTGTTCCACTGCAAATATAGACTTATTAGGTTTGAGAGATATGCCATACTTGCGACATCATTCTAGGATAGACCTAAGGTGAGACGAGTGATCTTTCTTGTTTTTGGAGAAAACAGTAACATCATCAAGATATACCACTATGGATTGATTTATGAGACCATGAAAATCAATATCCATTGCTCTCTGAAAAGTGGCCCCGACATTTATAATCCCAAAAGGCATTTTCCTGTAGGCGTAAGTACCCCATGGGGTACGAAAAGTGGTTTTTAACTGGTCTGGGGGAGACATGAGGACCTGGTTGTATCCCAAAAAACCATCTAGAAGTGATAGTCTTTCAAAACTAGATACCTACTAAAGAATTTGTTCCATTGGAGGAACAGGATAATTGTCTTTGTCAGACGCTCAGTTCAAGTTACGAAAATCGACACAGAATCAAATTTCGCCACTTTTCTTCCTTACAGGAACCAGATTAGACACCCATTGTGTGTGTCTTACTGGGAAGATTATCTTTGCATTCATTAGTTCTTTCTTGACTGTTGGTTCCAAATTAGGGTGCATCTTTCTTAGCTTATGCTGAAAAGGTTGAGTCTGGGGTTTCATGGGAATGATATGTTGTATTATATTAGGGTCAAAAGTTTTTAAATCATCACATGTCCAAGCAAGGACATCCTTGAATTCTCTAAACAATTTTATAAAAGTGGACCACTCTTGATTGGAACATCCCATTCCCAGATTGATATATTGTGGATTATATTTAGTCCCTAGATTTACCTTTTTATGAGTCAAGGAAGAACTATTTGTTTTACAATTTACCGATTTTCTGAATTTATCATGCAAATCATAAAACTTCTCTAGTCTTACGACGGATTTAGGAATAGAGTTTACCAGATCAGATGTTGATTCGGGAGACCTCGTCTCTGATATTACCGTGAAATTGCGGATATTTTCATCATGAGTACCTTCATCGATAATTGCACCTTGGAAGGTGTCCTCCAGGTGCAAATAACTGATGATCTATTGATCATCATCAAACACTCTCCAATTAGTGACGTTGTCTGGGATCAATGGTCTGAACAATAACACAATTGAAAATTCATTTGGAGAAAGACCTTCTGTGAGCAAAAGTTTAGAAGAAATGTTAGCTAATAAATCAACCTCATAATTGTTTAATATAGGAATGGAATTGATGTTAAATGCGTAAAATTTGTGCATTAGATTCCATACCTTAGTTTGGTAACTTTTCAAGTGTGTTGATAAGAAATGTATGGAATTTCTCACCTAACTGACCACAATTTCTGAATCACCGAATACCATTAAGTTCTTTACGTTCATATCTACATCTTTCCTAAGTCCTTGCAAAAGTGCCTTGTATTCGGCGATGTCGTTGGTACATTCAAACTCTAATCGATAGGGGATGAAAGTTTTATTACCTGCCGGGTCGATGAGTACACATCCTTCACAAGATCCTTCTTTGGATTTGGATCCATCAAAGTAAAGTGACCATATCTGAGCTTCATCGGTAGTGTTTGGCACATTCGGTAAAGCTACTGACTGAGTACATGTCATGAGCTCTGACTGTTGTTCCATATCGGTGATGGGGGAGGTTTCGGCCATGAAGTTACCGAAGAAGGTGCTCATCCCCTGTATTTCAAGTGAATTAGTGGAAGCAATAAATGGTTCATTAGCATCATTCAAATTCGTCATGGTGTGCTTGAGGTAACGTTCACGGTTAACCCTAATTTTTTTTTGTTGTCCATTTTCTGGCAGCCACAAATGAGACCAATCTGTTGCAAAGTATCCATGTAGTTGTTTGGATCAATCCATACTTAAGAACAAACCATAAAATTCAGGGATGTCAAAAACAATAATATCAATAATTTGGTGAACCTTAGGATTAGAAGATAGCCTAATGAGCACATTCTTTAGTTCACCAATTACCTTAACATTCGTCCGATCGAGTTGAATGATTTTAAGACTATAAGGTTGAACTTCAGCATTGATTTTTTGGAAAATAGACAAGGGCATCACATTTGATGCGCCAGAATCTACCATGCAATTATGTACATTTCTATTTTGTGATTATTAACAACAGAATTCTGCTGATTTTTAGTCGTTGTCCCTGAAATTACTTTATCTACATTTGATACAGTTTTTTCAGTGAGATCCCCTTTATCTGGGGGTTCAGGTGTTGTTTTAGCAAGGATCTTTTGAGTTTTTTAGAACTGATTTCTGCAATTTTCTTTTTGTTCAGATTGTTTTTTTTACTATTTTCTGCGATGTTCAGAAGCATTTTCTGTAGAAGGAGAGGGAATTTCAAAAGTTCGTAAACAGAAATATTAGCCCTAAGTTTCTTTAGGTCTTCAATCAAATCATACTCTAAACTTGGGGCTACTAAATTATGTTTTGTTTCATCTTGTTTCAATTGTTTCGGAGGCACATTAGTACTTATTTTGAAAGAGGGTTTACTTTGTGCTCTGCTTCTGGTGTTGTAAGGATGGAAAGTTTCAAAATTGTCTTGAAAAATACTGTCGGAGAAATGTCAGAAGACATTGGGATATGACTCTTCTTCTTCAGCTACTTCTTCTTCAACCATGTCTTCAGAATTCTCAGGGGGCACTAAGTTATCATGTGCTTCAATGATAGTCTGCAAAGTGTATTGCAATCTTTCAAAATTCAGACCCTCAGGGGTCGGAATTGGCCGGTTGGGGGAAAAAGGTTTTTTGAAATGAGGTTTGTAACTTCCTTTGCTTGAATATGCTTCTTCATATGATCTCCTTAGGTCTACAACTTGATTCGATAATTTTTGGACGACCTTTTGTAAACTTTCTAAGTCTGAGGTTTCTGATTGGGTTTTAGTTTGGGGAGGCCTGGGAAGAATTTCTATTTTCTTCTTAGAAGATGGGGTTATTTCTGCCTCATTACTAAGATTATCTTTTAAGATCAAAATATCTTTTTTGATTTGGCTCGCCTCCTTGAAGGCTTCCAGTAACGTTGACTTCTTAGACCTCTTAACCCAAATTGTTATATTATGTTGTAGAGCTTTAGTATAATATGCCACAATAAGGTTTTCTACGGGCATTGAATCAGTGGGGATTCGATTTTTTAATGTGAGGAACCTCTGGTTAAAATCTTTTACTTTCTCCTTGGGGTTCATATTTAAGCTGGAGAGTTCCATGACTAAGACTTCCAAAGATTTATCATCTCCAAACTTCTCTAGGAAATAGGTCTTGAATATGTCCCAAGATACAATTGTGTGAGGTTGTCGGGCGAAATACCATGTAGAGGCATTGCCCTCAAATGTGTAAGGAAAAAGCCTACATACTACATCTTCATGTTCTACACTTTGGAGTCTAATGGATAGCATGAATTTCTTTATGTGATCCTCGGCAATTTTTTTAGAATCTATATCGAACTTAGGTAACCATTTCTCCAAGTGTTTTGGTAAAGGGTGTTGGGGTCCAGGTACAACCACAACATCTTGATTGAGCCAAGGTCTAGCGAGATTGTTTTGGTTTTCCATGGGTGTAGGTGGTGTCGAAGGCTGAGATGGTTCAGATGAAGAACTACCTTCATCAGATGACTCTCCTCCTGAAGAGGAAAGAGATGAATGATGTAGGGAAGGTGGAATACTAGATCCTCTAGCTCCAAGAGTAGGGGTATGGTCAGGATCTGTGGTATTATCTCCTAAACGCAGACCAATGCCTTCAATTTGCTTTTAGATATCTGAGAAATATAAAGGTTGATTGAGAGGGCTACTAGGTTGACTGATACGGGCCAAATCACTGTGTTTCCTTAAGAGTGACTAACAAATGATTTCTTCTCCGACGGCCCCTTGATGATTTGGTGTTATTGGCTCAACAAGAATCTCAGTATTTTCGTTTGAGGTAGTTGTTGTTTCAGAAGTAACGTTGTTGTCTGAGAGACTATGTGTTACTATAGGGGAGCAAGTGTGTGGGGGTGGAGTTTTGTGACCTCCACTTGCCATCAATTGTATTCAAGCCCTCCTTCTAGCACCATTTGTTGGTGGGATAAATTGACCGTCCATCAACTAGAAGAGTGAGTCTGGTCTGGGGTTGTCTAAATAACCCAAGTCGTTTGGTGTAACTCGTTCTAATGGGTTCAATGTTTCTGTTAGCCAATCTAAAAGTCCTAAAAGAAACAAATAAAAGAAATGAAATAACTAACTAATTACTACTCACTATATATATGTACATATGTATAATGTAATTGTTGTAGATATATTTAAGCAGGAGATTTACAAATCTTACTTATGTACATGATTTACAAACTGCAAGTTTTAATCAAAACTTACGAAAATCAATGTGAAAAATGATTGCTTCTAGGAAGCAGATAAAGAAAGCACATAAAAAAATAATTTTTGTTTTTCCTTTATAAATCTAAGCTAATACAGGAAAAATACAATGAAACATAAACGTGTGGATAGTCAAAATCTGAACCATACATTTGAGTTTCAATGATAAGTAAATGACAGAAAAATACAAATGAGCTAACATGTTAGTGAGTTAGTGATGTGTATCAAAGCATCTGCATGAGTAGAGAATGTCCAACTACCACGTCCAAGAGGGAAACCTACAATGAACCTTATGATTGTTCTAAATAAATCCAGAACATGTGTTGGCAGTTTGGGTTTTAATGACTGAAGCAGAGACACAAACATAAACCTGTGATCTCATAATTATACATCATTACTGTAAGATAAATCTGAAAGTAAACTGTACATTTCGTTTTTCAATTAAAATCGAAAGATAAAACCTATCGTTCTAACTAAAAATACGATCACAACATTTATATTTTGAGAAGCAAATTATAGATGGTATTTATAATATAACAATCCTGCACATCACAGATCACTTAATCTAAAGATATCAGATCTATATATGCAACAGTATTAACAAAACATAAATGACAACACTATAAACAAGAGGCTAAATCCAAAATGCATGAATGTTGTTTCATTAAGTTCTGGAATCAATCGTCCATCTTTTGCTCTCAGCCAATATGACTTCTATTACAAAATACAGAGTATTTAAAGAGTTCATGTAAGCTAAGCATCATATATTCTAAAATAGGATCATATCTCAAAAGGATCTAAAAGTTACAAAGATAGAGGGTCTAAAAAGCCACTCAATATCAAATTGTATCTTCAAAATTATACAAGTTTTGTTTTGATTTACAAAATAAGCCAAAAGAATTGACTAATTAACTAAGTCCAGCAATGCTCCATCTTATGAGATCACCACAAGATACATCCTATCCTGAAAGAAAACGAAATAAACAAATTAGATGTTTTTTTAACTAACATTTTCCAAATTTTATATGATAATTGACTTGGCTACAAAATCTCTCGATTCTATAGCCAGTATTATTATTGACAACATAAATCTAAATCACTCTATATTAATTAGAAAATTAACAATAAAAGCAGAAATAAGATAAAAACCAATCTTACCATTCAATTGATAACCAAATTTGAATCACAAAATATTAGATTTGATCACGGCCTTGACACTATCAGCATTTTTTATTATGATATTGTCATTCCTTTTCAAATGTTTTCCTTGCCTTTGTGCATTGATCTTGAGCTCATGGTTTTCAATTGTTAATGAGCGGTTTTCAGCCGTAAGAGCCTTGATATTTTCTTGAAGGACAGGGATGTTTGTGTAATACAGACCTATCCAATGTAAACACACTTCACAATTTACAGCAGGGGAAAATGATTGAAGAAGCGCATGACTATGTGTTAAAACACCACCACTATCCACTGTTGGCCTTTGACCGAGTTTAATTCCTGGAAAATCCTTGTTTCACTTCAGGCACGGTGGTAGGTTATTCACATAATCGAAAGTTTGACTGAGATCCAGTTTCGAGTGATTCGGGTCTTCATCT
>ML801436.1:145201-158267 GCA_009831015.1 Picea engelmannii | reverse complement strand
ATGTTATTTTATTTATGTCGGATTTAGGCCATTAGTTGTAATTATACCTCCTAGTCTCCTATATATACCAAGGAGACATTTTCATTTTGAATCATCTTGTACTTGAACATTTAAGTGGGGTAAAAGGAGGTTTCCCCCTAGAAAAGGCTTATTATCTAAAATTATCTCTTTTTCAAGGCGTTGAGTACTTTTTCTAAGGTTTTTCTATGCTATATTGATATTTGGTTCTTAACACTGTGCTTCGGCTGAGAGCTTGCATAACCCTTGTCCTTTCACTAGCTTGGTCGGTTTTATATCTAGATCAAATTCCTAGACTACTGCCATCCAATTCACTATTCTTTCCCCCATTTCTTGTTGGGTAAACAAGGACCAGACTGCATGGTGTGGCACAATCACTTTAGTATGATTATTGAGGATGTAAGACCTGAAATTATTTACTACCTTATACATCGCGTAAGCATGTTTGTCTATAGTAGGATAGTTAAGCTCAGCTCCTTGAAGATTAGTTCTCATAAATTACACTGGGGCTTCGTTGTTGTCATCATTCTTCTGAGTCAAAACCGCAGCTAGTGATTGGTCGGAGGCGAAAGTATAGAGGAAAAATTATCTATTGAAATCGGGACTTCGCAACATTGAGACCCAGGATATGGCAGCTTTGATATTGCTGAAGGCATATTTTCTCTCATCATCCCACTTAAATTCGACACTTTGCGGATCATCTTTTGTAAGGTTTTAATGATTTCGGTGAAGTCGGTAATGAATTTCCTCACAAAGTTGATTTTCTCGAAAAAGGACTGCATAGATTTCTTGTTATGGGGTAGCAAGAGTTGAGCTATGGACTTAATCCTTTCAGGGTCTATGTGAATCCCTTCTTGAGATATAATATGTCCAAACAAATTACCTTCCTCGACACCAAAAATATTTTTCTTAGGGTTCATATATATACCGTATTTCCTGCATCTCTCGAAAATCTGAGTTAAGTGTTGGATGTGATCTTCTCTATTCTTCGAGTACATTGTTACATCATCTAAATACACTACCACACATCTATTGATAAGTCCTCGGAAAGCTATGTCCATGGCCCTTTGGAAGGTTTCTCCTGCATTGATTAACCCAAAGGCATGTGTTTATAAGCGAAGGTTCCCCATTTGGTTCGGAAGGTGGTTTTTAAATGATCCTCCTCTGAAACCAATACTTGGTTGTAGCCTGAGAAACCATCTAGTAGAAAGAAAATCTTCGAGCTTGACATGGTCTACAAGAGTTGTTCCATCGACAAGACTGGATAATTGTCTTTTTCTGAAGCTCTGTTGAGGTTCCGAAAATCTACACATAGTCAGATCTCTCCTGACTTTTTCCTTACCAGAACAAGATTTTCTACCCAGGTGTAATGCCTAACTTGGAAAATTATCTTCACATCTAAAAGATTATTTAATTCCTAATACATGAGAGGTTCCAGGGATGGATGATATTGTTGAAGATTATGTTGGAAAGTTTTCAATTTGGGTTTTAACGGGATGGTGTGTTGAATAATGTGGGTGTCATACATTTTCAAATCCCTATAGGACCATGCGAAGACATCCTGGTATTGTCTGAATAGTTTGAGATGGTCTTTCTTTTCTTCCTTAGATATAGTTTTGTTGAGATTCACATTCTTTGGGTTTTCCGAGGTTCCAAGATTTACAGTTTCGTGGAGGGGGTAAGAGCTACCAGTCTTTGCATTTTTTGGTCCTTTAAATCATTCCTTCAGATCAAACAGATTCTCTAGATTGGCTATCCCCTTAGGGATTGTTTCAGCCTTTGATTTATCCATATGTTGTTCTATCCGAGTATCGATTTCCATTGATTTCTCTTGGAACTTTTCATCATCAATAGAAAGATCTTTGAAATTGTCTTGGTTGGTTAATAATTTTATGATATGTTCATATCCCTCAAAGACTTTCCAATTAGAAATGTTATTAGTTACCGATGGTTTGTAGAGAAATTCTACAGTGAATCGGGAGGCTTCATAATCTTCTAAAGGCGACAGTCTGGAAGCGGATGTGGCTCAGGAGTCGGGAAGAATATTATTTTCTCTAGTAATCGCAGTGATATTGAAAGCCTCAAAGCGCTCTATTAACCTATGCACCTCCTACTGGTCTTTCTTAAGATTAGGCGAATTGCAATGTATAGTATTCCTCACCTGTCTAAAAATAATCGTAGAGTCTCCGAAAATTTTCAATTCTTTGACATCCAGATCTATGGCTTTCTTTAACCCTTGTACTAGAGCTTCATACTCGGAAGTGTTGTTGGTACATTCAAACTCTAGTCTACAGGACAAGAAATGACGTTTACCTTTATGGTCGATGAGGATCCACCCCACTCCTGACCCTTCTTGTGATTTAGATCCATCAAAATAGAGGGTCCAAATTGGTGAACGACAGTCGCTCCTTTCTCTTCCCTCTTTAATGTTCTGTTCCCCGATCTTTTCTTCCACAAGTCCTAGCATGGGGTTTTGACAGAAGAGGGATTCTCCTGTCGGCATCGGTGATTCTTCTTGGAAAATCATTTCAAATTTTTGGGTAAACGGAACATTGGATAGGAGAGGAGAAAAGTTCCTGAAATGGGAATCACAAGAATAATTGCCCAATACGGGAAAGTCTATAGATGCAGGTTCATTCAGGGTTTCTTTATCAGTGACTGTATGCTTCAGATATTTCTCCCTATCGATCGTGATCATGTTATTGTATCCCTTTAGTGGTAGCCAAAGGTGTTCCCAATCTGTACTGAAATATCCATTGAAATTTTCAGACCAATCTCGGCTCAGCAATAGCCCATATGCCTCTGGGTTATCTACCACAATGATGTCAATCACTTGCACGAAATTAGGATGTGTCTCTATCCTGATCATCACATCTTTGAGTTCTCCCATGAACTTGACCTGAGTTATGTTTAATTGTATGACATGCTTATCAATTTTGAGAGGGACAACACGTAATTTATTACAAATGGCCAAGTAAATCATGTTGGAGGACACCCCAGAATCTACGAAGCAATTGTGAAGGTTCATGTTGAAGACTTTGAACGTCAAGAGGAAAGGTGGGACAAAGGTATTTTCCCTCCTATCTTCCAAACAGGTGTTCACTATTGGTTTTCTCACCGGATCGATGGAAGATAGATTTCTTTCCAGGTCACTTGCTGTCATTGGTTTTTCTACAGAGCTCAGAGCCTGCAGCAGAAAGTCTTTATGCTGGGGGATCTTACACATGTCCATAATGGATATATTGGCCCTTAACTTTTTCAAATATTTGACCACATTATAATCTAGTTTGGGTGATTCCTGGGTATGAATGCTTACAGATTTCTTGCCGAAGGCGAAAGGTGTTTTTGGGCGATCGGGAGTTTCCTTACTCTTTGAGACCCAGGAGACGTTGGTATCTTTCGACCCAGGAAGACCCTTACTACGCATTTGTATCGCCGAAACTTTTGCAGGTCATTCCTTAGACTCAAACAGATCATTGAAAGGCATGATTAGGTCGAGATCCCATATCAACATAACTGTGTCTCATGGTGGATCAATCTCTTCCTGATCGACAATATTGATAGTCGAACTACTTGGTTGTTCGGTTAGGGAGAATTCATCTAGGAATCGATTAGCCATCAAATTCATGGTGTGTACCCATTGAGGGAAGTTTCTTTTGGAGTGGTTTTCCTGGTGATAAGTGCAGAAAGAATCATATGCGACATTACCTAGATCAATATTTAAGTTGGTTGGGGGAGGTTCAATTGCTTTGAACGACAGGTTTCTTTTAAAGAAAGGCTTATAGGGCCTTTGGCCTAGGTTTCCTTCTCCTTCATTTATTTTCATGTCTATGATCTTGTTTGATAATTTCTTAACCATGCATTGTAGATCTTCTATATCTCCATTACCCTTGTTGGGGGTTGGTTCAATTTGATTCCCTGACGGCCTAGCCAAAAGGAGTACTCTCCTAGGAGGGGGCTGGATTTCTCTTTTCATAAAAGGGGCCTAGCCTTATTTACATCCTTTCATTTGTAATTCTATCGTCTTGGCCTCTTCAAAATTTTCCACAGGGGTTTTCTTAGCGACCCTTTTTACGAACATAAAAATAGAAGCCGGAAGTGAATTGGCATAAACCTTTATTTGCAACTCTTGAGTTGATTTCTCTACGGGATGGAATTTGTTTAAGATGGTCGTGAATCTTTGATTAAAATATTTGACCTTCTCTTTCGGGCTCATGGTGGCCATGAATAGCTCAACCATCAGATCTCCCATAGTAGTTTCCTCCACAAACTTGTCTAAAAAGTCCTTCTAGAACTTGGTCCAACTGGTTATGGATCCTACTGGCAAATTAAAATACCACGTGGAAGTCAAGTTCTAAAATGTGTAGGGAAAGAGCCTACAGACTATGTCTTCATGTTGAACATTCATTAACCTTATCGCGAGTATGAACTTCTTGATATGATATTCAGGTAAACCTAAGGTTTCGGGGTCATATTTAGGGAGCAGCTTCTCCGGGTGCCATGGAAGATTATGTACTCATCCAGGGATGACCACGACATCTTCGGCCAGCCAAGGCTGGTTGTTTTCTTGCAGGATTTCCCTTTCCTCCTCATGGTTCTTATTTCCTTCCATATCTTCCGAACCTGAATCGGGCTCCTCTTCTTCCAAAAAGTCGTTAGGTTCAGAGAGGTCGTCGGCTGGCATTTTGGGTATCAAATCATGAGGTTATTGGATTTCGGTAATCGTGAAATCTATTAGGTCTTATACAAAATGTATGAAATCTTCGTCGAGGGTGCTGACCATAGGTCTACTTTCTTTTTTTCTTCGAGTGAGTATGGGAGTCAAGGGAAATGCACTGATATGTCAGGCGTAGGCTCTTGTGATTCTCCTAAACTAATTTACTTCCTCGTGAGGAAGAGCGTAAGGTATTTCAGGGTTAAACGGTTCTTCCTCAGGCTGGGGTGAGTTATCCATTTCAGGAATGATCATTATATGTGGGTTGTCTCATGAGGGACTAGCCATGCATGTGGGCCATTGTGAATCTGTAGGTTGTTTGAAATGCTAAGTGAAATGTGTTTTTAGGAATTCATTCTCTGGCCCTCCTTCTAGCGCCAATTTTGTTGATGGGACCTAAGTCCCTAGACTCAACAGTAGGAAACAAGCCTACCACCGAGGCCCAATTAGACTTTGCAACATTTAAATATGGAATGGTTCTCCAGATCTTGCGATCTGGACAATTTATCGATGGGCTTTATGTTTTCTTGTGAAGGCTCTCCCTTCAATTAGGACTGTTCTTATCTGTATTTTCTCTTGAGGTGGGACTGGTCTGAGAGATGCAAGCCAGTATAAACCAACTTGACAAATAACAAGATTAATTTTTAACTACTGGGAAGAGGTTGAGCTTGGGATAACTCGCTACTCAAACATGTAGACAATGATTCTATACCATATGTCTAGTACTAATACATTAACCAAATGAGCATCCAATTACTGTCTGAAAAACTAACTATCAGAAAGAAAACACATATGCAACAAGATGATGGAAAGAAAAATAATTCATCTACCATAACATTCATCGCATGATAACACAACGATTTATCATCATCATTAAAGAAAATAACATTAAGACATTGCACCAGATAACTTGACAACGGAATTAATTGCTCTTACTCATTACTGCATCATTCATGGAACAGGATTGGAATTAATTCTACTCCAAGTCCAATAATATACATCTGATGAAAATAGCTTGTCTTTGGTCCAGAAGGAATTCTCAATTCATAGCAGTCTCAAAATAATTCTTAACAACCAAAAAACAAAGAGCTCTTACAACAACCATCGACCTTTGTTCATTGGTCGATGTCTCTATTTATAATATAAAGTTTAACAGTAATTAATGGCTAAATGTAATTTAAGACAAACAAAAATCGCCATGTGGCGTTATCATCAAACAGTTTCTTTAACAATCCACCCAAGATATTTCTTGGAACGCGTGACTTATTTCATATTCAGACCAACTGATAAAGAGTTCTTCACAAGTATTGGCCCATGGAAATCTGTGATGTTCCATTGGAGCTGCATATATCCCTCTGATGTCTACTGCATGGGCCTCATATTTGGCTAGACTAAAGTTCAATTGTTGAACCATGGTTCGGGATCTGATCGGAGGTTCTGCTAATTGTTTCACTTTCCCTAGCCTTGCATCAGTTATCTTCATGAACTCTTCGGTCCATAGTGAGTCCTGTTCGATGTACAACTTGAACACATCATTCATGTCAGTAAATCCATCAGGGGTGCCAAACTCGGGGAGCCTAGAATCCTTCATTGTTCCAATGATTAAGCTTTGGTATTTCTTTCAAGTTCTTCAGGAAGCCATAGGACGAGCTCTCTTCGGTAGTTGGGGGGATTTTTTCTGCAATCAAGGTAGAGAGAGTTTAGCAATTAAGCAACCTATGATAAGACATAAAAAAACCAAAAATACTAACATGTACCTGTGTAGCTTGCTAATCTTAGTCATTTAATACTTACGTGACCCTAATCGCTCCTTTGAATAACCTCTAATGACCTAGCCGAAGTCGTTGCTCCTCTTTGGTTTAAAGGAATTATGTCAGTGTGCCGTAGAATGGAAAATCAAGTACGATAGACATGAGCATCTAAATCGTCATAGTGATCCCTTGACCCTTGGGGCCAAAAGGAGACATTGGAGATGAGTGTGGACATGTATGCTCTCAAAAGGTCAGATACCATAAAAATAAAGTCGTTAAATGCCTCCAGAATCCATATCATCAAGTGTATCAAACATCATTCGTCAATAATGGAGGTTTGGAAGTTATTTTCAAAAAAAATCGGAAGGATCGTAATGCACATTCCTTGCAACTCTTATCGGCGGCATTTACACTTTCTGGATTGCATCCATCGAGCAGTTGTGGCGCGTTGATTCTTCAAAACATTATGTCACAAGGCACGAGTGTCTTATTGGAACGCTCTATTCCGCTCCTTCGTTTCCCTATAAATTCTGAGAGTTCTATGGGGAACTCTACGCATATGTCGAGCTTATATTCTCTGGAATTCTGGCCTGGCGAGTTTATCTTGGCAAATTCTTGATAGTATTCCTTCATCACCTACAGACGCTTGAGTCCCTACGTTGTTTCACTATGGGATCCCCTTCAAACATGGGACAGGGTCTGCGAGGTAACCAAAGTGCCACATATGAGCCCCAGCATGCCCGAGACTCTTTCTTATTAGCTTCCTGTGTCCATGAAACTCCAGCAGGAGGTACATGCTCTTTCCTAGAGATGGTATCGACGTTCTCAACGAATATTGGGGTTGAAAAAGGTATTCCTAAGAGAGGTATGCTAGGAAACGTGCCTTCTCAGGAGTGGAAACCACGAAGAACAGGCAGGCCTAGGAAAGATACAGGAAAAGGAGAGGAGGACCACCTCCTGTCCAAGTTGAGTGTACGTCCAGTCCCCGAGGAGTCTACGATGCTTACCAACTAGTCGGATCCTGTTGGGACTACCGGTAGTGGAAGCGGGAGATGAAGGGAAAGGGAAAAAGCACTGGGTTCTCCCATTGAGAGTCTCGCTCAGTAGTTAGAGTGGGCCCAACTTGCAATAGTTGAACTCTACCAAGAGAATAAAGAGTTATGGAGCCAATTGGTGGCGAGGAACCGAGAGGTATCAGTGTCAGAGGGTCATGAAGGCAGCATAGTTTGGCTCCAAAGACGGCTTCGAGAAGCACAAGATACATGATGCGCAGAGGATTGCAGTGAAATAGAAGCAGAAGACATTAGAAGGTGCGAAGGACAGTCTAAGAGAGGACCAGCGCACAGGAGATACATAGTGGGCGGGTTCTTGCCTTGCATCCCTAGAAGTGTCGCATGATAGTTTTTTTTCTCTCTTTTGTAATGGTTTTATATTCTTACTACGACCAGGTTGGTTAGACGGGTCGTCGAGGTTGTCTACTTGTATGTAAACCAAGACTGGCAGGAGTTTTGATTGTATGAAGATTTTGAAAGTGTTTTGAATGTATCATGGTCCTTTCGGATGTGAATTAAATGTGTCTTCTTATTTAAATTTATCCATGGTCATCATGGGATTTTATAATTGTTATCATTAAATTTGTAAATTCGTTGATGTGTACTCTGTTAAAACTTCTGATATCGGTTGATGTTAATGTGGCATTATTAACCGAGGGTCATAAAAAATATCTAAACATAAAAAGAGCACCCGGCTAGCGGGTAGGGAATGCACGTGTGGACTTCATACGCATTGAAAGAGCATAACGGGTTAGGTACAATGGATGACGATGCTTGGATGGCATCAAAAAAAGTAAAATTAAATGCATGGTTTTCTTTGTGGGTTAACACATTGTAACTTTTTCGACGTCGAAATTGTATCGGGGGTCGGCAATGTCACTTTTCATTTGCGTGCCACTTACTGTTATATTTATCTATCGAAGCCAAATGGATCGGTCTTCGGCACAATCCATGTCGAAGCTTATTCGCAGAAAATAAAAGCGTTCATTGGCCGACACCGATGGAGATCGGCGCTTGGCTATTTCAAAACCTCAAGCAATTTCCTTCACCTTTTACCTCTACCGATGCCGAACTTCCTAAGTGAATCGGGGAAAACTTTTAGATCGTCGATTCCTTGAGTATTTGTTAAGTTTCTTTCATAGTTAAGAAGGTTCTTTGTTGTACATTCAAGAAAACTTTAATCGATTCAATCATGAGATTTGAAAGATGAGCGAAGGCATCAGTTTCATACTAAATTGAAAATAGGCAATGCAAAGGATCGAGTGGTACCCAAAAAGGAAATGGCTAAAGAATTTTTAGGGTGTGTTGAGTGCTAAACAAAAACCACTCATACAAGAGTTGGTTGGTTCAAAATTAAATCAATTTTTTATAAAACATAAAGAAGGAGAAACTACTGATCATTTAAGCGTATAATTGAAAGTATTTACTCCAAGCAATCAACATCACAATCTCCCATTTCTTGAGAATAGAAAAACCAATTTGATAAATTAGAAAAGAAATTACTAATAAATAATTATTATTAAAAGGGACTTGTCTACAGAATCATAGATTTTATAGCCATTCTTAATTTTAGTAAATGAAATCAAAATTCAAATCTACTTATTTTGAATTAGACAACAGAAATGAATGAAAGGAAAATAAAATTGTTTTACCATTAAAAATTAACCAAAGAGGGATCAGACAGTTTAGAGTTTATAATTTCCTTGAAACTAGTCGCATTCTTAATGATTATGTTTCCAGACCTCTTGATCTGTTTATTCTTCCTCTCTATATGTGCCTTGAGATCAAATTTCTCTTGCTTCAATAGATCGTTCTGAGAAGTCAAGGTTATAATTCGGGCCTGTAAGAGAGGAACATCAGTGTAGTAGCATTCTACCCAATCGAGACAGTTATCACAGTGTACCTAGAAAATGGAAGATCGATGCAAGACATAGTCAACCAGGGGTGTTCTAGTCTTACCTTCTATTTTTTTTAGATCATGACCAATACCCGAAAATCCCTCTTTACCTTTAAGACATGGAAGTAAATTGGTCACGAAATCATATGGTTCAACATGGGTGACAACCTCCCTCCTGGAATACTGATCTTCTGGATCTTCTCAAACTAATAATTCCTCTACCTCATGGTCTGAACCCACATCGATCTATATTAGATCGATTGAGCTCAGATGAGTATCCTTTATGTTCCTTAGTTTTCTAGAGATTAGGAGACCGACCTTCTTATTCTTGAAACCCAAATCTGTGCATGGTTGTTTCCTTCCTATACAATTTTTTTTTATATCAGATTTAACATTAACATTCACACTAGCATCGTTCATAGGCACATGAGGATCATTTCCCTTCAATTCGGCAGTCACTTATTCTGGAGATCTTGCAGGCAAAAACCTACATGGTGATCCTTTATATAGAGGGGTTTTATCAATAAACTCTAGTTCATTAATTGAATTAACAAACTAGCTTTCAACCACTGGCTAGTCTGAGTTAGGGTTTGTATTTGAAAGAGGGTTGGTTGTAGGGTCAGCCTAAGCGAAGCCATTTCTCATCATAAAATTTTCCCAACTATCACCTATGTTCGACAGATGCTACACCAACAAAATTTTAACAAGTCCATGGTGGAACAGGCTCAAGTTGATACCCTATCGTTTGTAACGATTGGACATATTGTAGAGACTCATCAGAAGGTAAAAGGGCATATCTAACTTGAAACCTATGAAATTCATAAGAAAACGAATATGGTATAGAAAAACTAGAACGTATCGACCTTCACATGTAACAAATTGCTTCAGAACTAACAATAAACTATGCCATCTAGGTTTTAACAGAGCGATAGGAATACCTTTTATGCAGCAAGTGGTTTTACGAGAGGTCATAAACAAACTCCAAGGGAATTCTTTATTCTGGCATTTTTAATCCACCTCTCGCCCTTTGATGGGAGCCCTATTTCTTTGCTCATGATATCCTCTGTCAATTCTAATTGTGTGTCTCCAATATTAGCTCTAAAACCATCAAAGGTTTGTGCGAAAGCCTTTGCGACCTAGAGATTATAACCCTCTGTTGGCACAGGGGTACACCCAGGGTTCACTCCACGAGTGCACCAACAAGCCCTAGCTACTAGCCCTTTCGGTAACACCTGCGAAGCAGATGCAGTCTCACCCGAAGAAGCAATGAGGGGGTTGTAGGATAGAGATGTCTACAACCAGGGGAATATCAAGGGGATCTTGTATAACAACAATCACGGTATTCATATATCATTTACCAGTGAAATCTACTCTTCCCAGCTATAGATCTTGATCTAACACAATAATGCAAATAACATTATAATAATGGCAAAGATTAAATAATTAATCACTCACACAACACAAGATGTATGTGGTTCACCCTCTCTCTAGGGCTACATCCACAGAACTATGCTTATGATATATTAAGATAAAGCTTACAATTCTGAACTGCACTCTTGGCTAACAGATCCTCTTTCTCCTTCTGTCTTTCTCTCCCCCCTGCACACCTAGCTACAAGATCTGATCTTTGCACCCAACTGAAGATCTTACAATACCAGAAGGCTTCAACACTTCTCTCTCACAATACAATGACCTCTCACCACAACAATAGAGCTAAATCAATAACAATATCATTACCCCCCAACCCAGGTCCTCTTAACCTTTATTTATACATTACAATACCTAATTGATAGCCTTAGGCCAAAACCTAGGTGTCAAAACCCTAATTACCAAAAACCTAGGTGTCTAAGACCCTAGGTCAACTTGATCCACTTTTTCTGGACTTCGCTAGCATGTCTTTCCTTCCTTCTCGTGCGGTGCTCCAAAGCATCCAATGGTGGATTTTTCCACTTCCTGAATCATCCTTGGTCCATATTCCTTGCTGATCTATCATCCTCGATCTCCTCATCCAATGACTTGCTTTTCCGCACTTTGCTCCATCTTTTATGCTCTTTTGCTCACTTTGACCTAGTTACAGTCATTATGTCTCCCACGAATTTCTCTTTTTACCTTTTCTTTCTTGTTCTCCATTTCCTTTCATAACCAAGGGCCAACACCCTCTAACTTTTAGAGGAATATATCCCATCCATGACCCTTTAGATCATCAATAACATTGTCATGGGATAGAAAGGCCTGACATCCATTCGGCTCTATACGAACGAAGGGTTCCATGACTGTTGTAACAAGGATGCAATAGAAATCACTCGGAATAGTTTTAGATCCCCAACGTGTAAGCAACAAAAACAGGCCTGAACAAAGAGTGGAAGTATGAAAAAAAGCAGAGCCTGGGGGTTATCATAACTTGGGTAGGAGAAATGGTGAGAACGAAAACCAATGGGTTCATTGAATCCCTTACCATATCTCACGATGAGTGTCGAAAACTACAGAGTACAAGACCCTATGCAGATAATGAATAGCTTCATTAATGTTTTGAGCCAGCAAGGTAAGGCGAAAATGCAATTACAACAGGTTTGTACTCGTTGGCATGAATGTTGATACGACCACTAAACTCATGAGAAGAGTATTAACATTTTAACCAAGGTTCTTCATGCATCAAAACAATTCGAAAATGAACTATCGAACGATTGAATTCATAACAACCATATTAAAACAAAAATTCAGTAATGGATTAATCAAACATTTGATAAGATTTGAATTTTAATTACATATGGGTGGTTTTTTTTAAATATATTTCCAAGGCACAAAATTATTAAACCAAGCCAAGTTTTATATTTAATTCATGATTACATTCATGAATTAAAATAAAACAAACGAAAATGCAAACAATAAAGATTAATAAGGTAAGTTTTAATCATTCATTTCGAAACTCAGAAAAATTCTTACAAAATTGAGGTGATGGCAGCTACAGAAAGTGTAATATCTTTTGAAAGTGTTAAATATCAAAAAAATGTGTGTGGCTGCCAACAATGGCGACGTACTGGATGAAGCAGTTATCTCTGCATCACTGGAAAATTCATGTTAGGGTAAATCAGAAAAATAAAATTTTAAGAAACAGTTTACGACAGGTCAAGCATTTTGATCAAAACTCAGAAAATAACATATTCTAGCATCAGATGTATTTCTGTCAAAAATGCAATCTGGTATCAAGTCTCGATTAGGAGTGGAACGATGTCTAGGTAGTTGACTCAGATATTGTTGACATGGCCACTGCTGCCAGTAGGCTTCCATAGCCTTGGCAGGGATGTCATTTAACCCACTCTAACACCTTTGTCCTATCCAAGAGTCATCCATTCATGATAAACAACACCTTTATTTTTTATCAATTCCAAAAGACATACCTGGAAAAATTTTTAAACCCGACATTGCTTCGTTGCCAGCAAGCCTGTTCAGTACCCCGGTAAAGTTGCCTTGGCATCATGTATGCATTTACCCGCTGCCAGCAGACATGTTCAGTGTCTCGTCGAGTTTACAAACACTTCGCACACCTTGAAGTGCTTTCAACTCTCTAGAAGTTGTTTATAAATTTGCAGAAACTTTATGATATTCAAGAGAGCAGGGTGATACTGAAAATTTC
>ML801436.1:131779-145151 GCA_009831015.1 Picea engelmannii | reverse complement strand
CGAATTTCTCTTTTTACCTTTTCTTTCTTGTTCTCCATTTCCTTTCATAACCAAGGGCCAACACCCTCTAACTTTTAGAGGAATATATCCCATCCATGACCCTTTAGATCATCAATAACATTGTCATGGGATAGAAAGGCCTGGCATCCATTCGGCTCTATATGAACGAAGGGTTCCATGACTGTTGTAACAAGGATGCAATAGAAATCACTCGGAATAGTTTTAGATCCCCAACGTGTAAGCAACAGAAACAGGCCTGAACAGAGAGTGGAAGTATGAAAAAAAGCAGAGCCTGGGGGTTATCATAACTTGGGTAGGAGAAATGGTGAGAACAAAAACCAATGGGTTCATTGAATCCCTTACCATATCTCACGATGAGTGTCGAAACCTACAGAGTACAAGACCCTATGCAGATAATGAATAGCTTCATTAATGTTTTGAGCCAGCAAGGTAAGGCGAAAATGCAATTACAACAGGTTTGTACTCGTTGGCATGAATGTTGATACTACCACTAAACTCATGAGAAGAGTATTAACATTTTAACCAAGGTTCTTCATGCATCAAAACAATTCGAAAATGAACTATCGAACCATTGAATTCATAACAACCATATTAAAACAAAAATTCAGTAATGGATTAATCAAACATTTGATAAGATTTGAATTTTAATTACATATGGGTGGTTTTTTTAAAATATATTTCCAAGGCACAAAATTATTAAACCAAGCCAAGTTTTATATTTAATTCATGATTACATTCATGAATTAAAATAAAACAAACGAAAATGCAAACAATAAAGATTAATAAGGTAATTTTTAATCAGTCATTTCGAAACTCAGAAAAATTCTTACAAAATTGAGGTGATGGCAGCTACAGAAAGTGTAATCTCTTTTGAAAGTGTTAAATATCAAAAAAATGTGTGTGGCTGCCAACAATGGTGACGTACTGGATGAAGCAGTTATCTCTGCATCACTGGAAAATTCATGTTAGGGTAAATCATAAAAATAAAATTTTAAGAAACAGTTTACGACAGGTCAAGCATTTTGATCAAAACTCGGAAAATAACATAGTCTAGCATCAGATGTATTTCTGTCAAAAATGCAATCTGGTATCAAGTCTCGATTAGGAGTGGAACGATGTCTAGGTAGTTGACTCAGATACTGTTGATATGGCCACTGCTGCCAGTAGGCTTCCATAGCCTCGGCAGGGATGTCATTTAACCCACTCTAACACCTTTGTCCTATCCAAGATTCATCCATTCATGATAAACAACACCTTTATTTTTTATCAATTCCAAAAGACATACCTGGAAATTTTTTTAAACCCGACATTGCTTCGTTGCCAGCAAGCCTGTTCAGTACCCCGGTAAAGTTGCCTTGGCATCATGTATGCATTTACCCACTGCCAGCAGACATGTTCAGTGTCTCGTCGAGTTTACAAACACTTCGCACACCTTGAAGTGCTTTCAACTCTCTAGAAGTTGTTTATAAATTTGCAGAAACTTTATGATATTCAAGAGAGTAGGGTGATACTGAAAATTTCAGATTTTGAAAATAAAACTTGATCCTTTACAACTTATTTTCTGGTTTAATGACCTTCATCGTGATCTGAACACTTAGATTTCTATTAAGAAACCATCTCAAGGATAGGAAGGTATAATTGAGTTGTTGTTTTTTTAAACAGGGACAACGTTAAGAGTTTTATTAATGATAATTGTGTCTTCTTGTAATTTTAAAGTGAAACCAGGAACACTGTGTTGAACATAAATTTACTTCTGTTGATCTGAGTTTTAGCATTTATAGAACTGGTGCTTTGAGGATTCGTCAACTGTTGCTCATGAATAAAAATTATGATTTTCCTTTCCACAAACGAAATGGTGACTCAGACGTGATTATTTGGAAAACAAATCAAAATCAAGAAAAATGAAAAGAACCAAAATTCAAAACAGAAAAGAAAATTAAAAATATGTACAAAAGGGTGGATCTGAAATCATTAGGTGAAATACCTTTTGAGATCCTGACCATTCACTGGGAAACTGTTTGCCTGTCCCTCCAGATTATGCAGATGGAAAGAGATGGGACCCAATTTTTCATAAATGACAAATGGTCCCAACCATAGATTCTGGAACTTGGTGTGTTCCCCCTTTCCCTCGTGAGCTTTGTCCCACTTGAGAACCAAGTCTCTGACATCGAAATTCCTGTCTGAAGAAGAATTTGAATCAAAACATCTTTTTACAATTTGTTGATGTTGATCCAGTTTATGCTTTGCTTGTGTTCTCACTTCCTCCAGTTTTAATAAGGCATTTATTCGATTTTCTAGAGGAGGGCACTCCTCTTCTTGAACTTTCTGCGATAGTTGCAGGGAGGGAAGTAAAACATGTGGAGGGAGAATTTCTTCTCTTCTGTAAACGAGGAAGAAAGGGGAATTACCAACAGAGGCTTTTGGGGTTACCCTATTAGCCCAAAGTGCATTATACAACACATTGTGCCAGTTCTTATGATTTTCTGAAACTGTCCTTTTAATAATCTTGATCAAATTTTTGTTTGTCGATTCTGCTAGGACATTTCCTTGAGGGTAGTAGCTAGCAGAATACTTCAGTTTAATCCCTTTTTCAAGAGAAAAAACATTCATATCAAGGGATGAAAAGTAAGAGGCGTTATAAAAAACTAGACATTCGGGAACGCCAAATCGAGTGATGATATCGGAGTTAAGGAAAGATACTACCTGATTTGTATTCACCACTTTCAAAGGTGCAGCTTCAGACCATCTGGTAAAATAATTTGTTGTCGTAAGAATATACTTGTCTTGCTGAGAAGAAGAGGGATTAATTGGTCCTATGATGTCAAGGCCCCATTACTAAAAAGGGGAATCTACAATAGCAGGCTACAAAGGGAATGATGCCTTTTTCACCCGTCCTGTGGCCTTTTGGCAAATTATGCATTTACAACACAGTGCATGGGCATCTTTAAACAAAGTAGGCCAATAGTGCCTAGCTCTTAGCACTTTGTGGGTAGTGGTATCTCCACCGAAATGACCACCGGCTTCACCTGCATGAAGTTCAGATAGCACTTTTTCGGATTCTTCTCTTTCTAAACAACACATAGGAACACCATCAAAATTCTTTCAAAATAATACATCATTGATTAACTGGAAAGATGCAGATTTAAGCCTAAGTTATCTTCTGTTTTTAGGATCAAGATTACGGGGAGTAGATCCATGTGTTAGATAAAATTTAATGTTTTCATACCAAGAATTGGCAGTATCTTGTGCACAACTGATTTATTTTTCATTATGTTGATTTACAGTTGAGGTGTTGATTTGACTTTCTTGTTCTTCAACTGAATCAGCCACTAGTTTACACAAGCCTTGACCTCTAACAATATGTGCAGGGGTTATTTCAAGGTCATATTCCTGTAATGACGTCATCCAATTTTCCCTTTTCTCTCCCATTTCGTTTTGTACCAACATGTTTCTTACAGCTGGGTAAGGAATAATAACCTTGGTTTTGGATTTCAACAAGTATGACCGGAAGTGTTTCACTGCTTTGAAAACAGCATATGCATGTTGACATATTGTTGGGTAGTTAATATTTTCTCCTTTGAAAGTTGAGCTCATGAAGGCAATGGGTATCTCATTTCTTTCAACATTCTTTTGAGTTAACACAACAACATAAGATAGGTCAGAAGAAAAGGTATAAAGAGTGAAATCCTGATAAAAATCAGGACTCATCAAGGAAGGGGATTCTATTATTGCTTTTCTAATTGAATCAAAGACTTGACTTTCTTACGGTCCCCAATGGTACAAAACATCCTTTTTATTTAAATTCTGTAATGGTATTACCATTTCTTAGAATCTTGGGACAAATCTTCCAACAAAATTTATCTTGCCCAAAAAGGATTACATGGCTTTTTTAGAAGAAGGAGGGGGAAGCTTAGAAATAGCTTGGGTTCTTTCAGGGTCAATAATCATTCCATCCTAAGACACTACAAACCCAATAATTTTACCTTGATCTACTACAAAGACCGATTTCTTAGGGTTGAGGGATATGTTGAACTTGCGAATGGCCATGCCACTATCGGAAATAGAGATTGTGTATCAAGTTGTTCTTGATTCTTCCATCGATCTGGATCTTGTTACCTCGCAGACGGGCGAGGAGGATCCTGTTCTGGAGCCCGTGTGGGCCACTTCATCATCTTGTTCACATGACTACCTCAATGAGACTTTACCTTCAGATGAAGATATCATAGAGGCCATGAATGGTTCCGACAAACCTTGGGATGATATGCATCATCGCTCTTATTTTCTCCCAGAAAAATGATTTTAGATCTACTTTGCGCGAGATAGTCGGTCACGTCGTAGTTCCACTTGATACGCATGAAATTTATGCCGAAGGAAACATGGTGAGTATCTCCCCTACCGTCATGATCGATATCTCTCATATCCCTAGAAAGATTGAAAATGTATACATAGGTGCGGATTGTTCTCCAGAAGAAATTCTTATCTACACCGAACTCTTCAAGGAAATTCAAGATGTATTTGCTTGGTCATATGAAGAGATGCTAGGAATCAACCCTCGAATTGTTGAACATGAGATTAAAACTTACCAGGATGCTAAGCCTGTTTGACAACGTCTTAGAGCTATCAATCCCAGGAGGGCCCCTGCTATTAAGGCAGAGGTAGAAAAAATGCTTAATGTTGGCTTTATCTACCGGGTTCCCTTGACTGAATGGGTATCCAATCCTGTTCCTATGAATAAAAATCAAGGAACCATCTGTGTATGCATGGATTTTTGTGACCTAAACAAAGCCTATCCTAAAGACAACTTCCCGACACCCTTCATCGATCAGATTCTCAACGAGTGTGCGGGAAGCGAAGTTTTTTATTTCATGGATGGATTTTCAGGGTATAACCAAATTCATATTAAACCCAAGGACCAACATAAGACGAAATTTATTTTCCCTTGGGGTACTTTTTCATACCGGAATATTCCTTTCGACCTTAAAAATTCCCCGAGCAACCTTCCAACGAGCTATGACCTTCACATTTCATGATCTCAAGCACATAGTTGAAGCCTATCTCGACGATCTTGTTGCTCACTCCCATAAGAGAGTGGATCACCCTAAGCACCTTTGGCTAGTCTTTGAAAGATGTTTCCATTATCACATCCGATTGAACTCTCATAAATGCATCTTTTGTGTTAGGTCAGGTCAACTTCTAGGATTTTTAGTCTCTGAAACTGAGATCAAGGTAGATCCATTAAAGGTTGAGGCAATACTTCGATTGCCTCCCTCACGCACTATACTCCAACTTCAAGGTTTACAGGGGAAAGATAACTTTTTACGATGGTTTATAGTAACCTATGACAATATTACTTAGGGTTTCATGCATCTCTTGAAGAAGGACTCTCCTTTTATCTGGGATGAGCGAGTCGAGGAATCCTTCGATGCTTTGAAGAAATCCTTGGTATTGACGCCTATGCTGAAGTCTCCATACTACGGTAGAGTTTACTTTCTTTATGTCACCGTGTCCAAAGAGACGATTGGTATGGTGTTGGTTCAGGAGGATGACGAGCTCCGTGAGCACCTCATTTACTATCTTATTCAAAACTTAGTCGGCCCTGACCTCAAATATTCTTATGTTGAAAAGCTAGATTTGGTTGTCGTTCACGCAGTCCAACTATTACGACATTATATATTGCTTTTCAAAACTACTGTGGTTGTCGATGTCAATCCATTTCAATACGTCCTTACGAGGCGTATCATAGGGGGGAAGTACGATAAATGATTGTCATTCTACAAGACTTCGATCTCAATTTTGCTTCTGCGAAGTCCAAAAAATCACTAGTATTTGCAAAGCTAATATCTGACTTATCTCGATTAGATGAGGATGTTATTCATGTTGATTCATTTGTGGATGAACACATTTTCCTTGTCTTGTCGTCTGATCCCTGGTATGGAGATATTTTTCTCTATCTTCAAACGTTGAAGTTCCCTCATCATCTCTCGCGAGATGACCAACGATGTATACGATACCAAGCTAAGAACTACCTTATCGTTGGTGACACTCTGTATCGTCAAGGAATGGATAATGTCATGCGTTGTTGTTTAAATCACGAAGAAACCGAGTCTATTCTAAATGATTGCCACAGTGGCGATTGTGGTGGTCATCTATTTGGGCTTGCGACGACCCAAAAAAAATTGCGAGTCGGTTATTTTTGACCATCTATCTTTAAAGATTGCATCGAAGCGGTTAAGAAGTGTCATCCCTGCCAGGTGTTCACTCGTAAAATGTGCTCGCATACAACCCATCTCCATCCAGTCATTGTCGTCAGTCCCTTCACCAAGTGGGGGGTGGACTTTGTGGATTGCAACCCAACTTCGGTTGGGGGGAATCAACACATTATCGTGGTTGCAGACTACTTTACTAAGTGGGTCAAGGCCATGCCTATAGTTAAATCTGATGGAAAGAATGTCACCTTCTTCATATTCAATCAAATTATAGCCATGTTCGAAATCTCGAGTGAGATTGTCACTGATCATGGAAGTCACTTTCAGAATGAAATGATGAAGAACTAGCATCTAAACTGGGGTTTAAGCATGGTCATTCTCCCCCTTACTACCTCCCGGAAAATGGAAAAGTAGAGGCCGTGAATAAGTCTCTCAAGACCATTTTGCATAAAACTGTCAACCAAATCAAATCTGACTGGCATATCATGTTGTATCCAACACTTTGGGCATATCGAACCTTGGTCAATACTTCCACCGGTTTTTCTCCTTTCTAGTTAGTACACGGTGTGGAGACAATCCTACCTATTGTATGTGAAATCCCTTCTCTCATATTGGCATTTGCGCTTCTACTTGACACTTTCGATCTCGAACAATGCCTCGTACACCTAAAGAGTCTAGATGACTAGCATGGAGATGCCTCTATGACTATCGAAATGAATAAAAGATGTGTCAAGGTTTAATACAATAAGTGTATCTGTCCTCGGTTATACATTGAGGGTGACTTGGTCCTTCTATATGATCAAGCCAAAGAACGAATGGGGCAGGCAAATTCAAACCCATGTGGCACGGTCCCTATATCGTGCAATGTGTCTTGGAAAAAGGAGTCTATGAATTAGAAGATTATGAAGGGAACATGTTGGTTGAGCCTAGGAATGGGATCTATTTGAAAATATATTATGCTTGAGCCCCAAGCTTGGGTGTAACTCTTTGTATACTAATGTAATTTAGTGTATATATATTTTCCTTTTGTTTTTATCTTCAGCTTGCATATCAAGTTTTTCCTTGGTTGGCAGATGTCAATGGAGTCTTCATTCTACTTAGGATTTGCAAACGAGGCCAGTGATTATACATGGAACTTGGATTCTGTCTCTTGGGTTACTCACCCGAGGGTCTACTGGTGTCTTCAGGGGGCATATGCCTAGGGCCATCCACAAATAATATGGCCGAATATAGTGTCGTTATAGAACTTTTTCTCAATTCCATTTCACATGGTATTCGCTCTTTAGAGTTTCGCCTAGACTCCCAGTTAGTAGTATGTCAGTTGAATGACAGTTACCATGTGCATGACCCTACTCTACTCCGACGATTCCTATAGGTAATACTTTTGGAACGACAGTTTGATTTTATTACTTATCATCACATACTTGTAAGTTCTAATTATGTATCTGATGCATATGCTAATTTTGTTTTAGATTGGCATTTTTCACATATATAAAGTAAAGAAAACATTTTCATCAATGTACACATTGTAACATAAGTTAAGATGAAGAACCATGTTTTTATATATATTTCAAAAAATATGAATATAGTACAAAACTGGGGCTCACGCCCTCAATATACATATACATTCGATCATACAATAGTCATGACATCTACTCCTGTGGTGTCAGATGAGTGTCATGATAGAAAACTACGGTGTTTTTGAAACATCGAAATATTCGTACCCAAGCACGGGGCACACCTGTCGCTGCATAGCCTCCAACAGATCCTCCACCTAAACCATAGGAATCCTCTGCGTCAAACGAGACATGTTTCCCTACACATTTTGAAGCACTCTCTATGTGTCCCCTCCCACTACCTCATCTCTTCGGTGCCTCCGACGATATCATGGAAGTCCGTCTGGACGTCATGGACATACGTCTGTGTCACATACATGTTTAATTAGTACTTAACATCATCCAAAAATATTTTGGTCTCCTTATACAAAAATACAAAAATAAATGAAATATTTAAAAAATTATGACATACCTATGTCTTCGTAGGCAAACCCTGGTGGTAATGGCATGTCAGAATCTTCTCTAAAGTCAATCCCTACTTAAGGGTACTCATCCAAAGCTATTACCTGTCGTCTCCACCAGAATAAGAATTCATCGTTGTAGGGTGTTGGCACCCTACCTCCCCCCTGTCGCCTCATCACCTTGGTCCACCGTTCCATGGATGGATCGCAAGGTCCACACGAAATAATCTCAACTATAGGTCCCAAGCATGGAACCCACTCGAAGAAGAAACTACAAAGGATAGAAGAAAACCCAAATGTCCTCTTACTACCCAGTTTGCATTCTATCAGCTGGCTCTTCATGTTGGCCAGCAGTGAGGTGCACCAGTCATACACCACGGGTCGAAAGAACTCCACTGAGTAGAACATAAGTGGCCTCGATGCCTGGTGCAAAGAGGTCGATCATGTGATCTGTGTCAAAACTAGGACAACAATCTTGAGACTTAGACTGTTTATCTCTCTATTTGGGAGTTGGCTCCCTACTTTCTTCGTCCCTGCAATGCAATGAGTGGCTATGTATTCCTCGATTTTCATGCCACTCCTAGCTCCCTGGGCTTTGAGGTTGACCACCTCACCCCGACGTGACAATCCCGTCAAGAAATAGATGTCTTCAACTTCAATCCTTAATGGTTCTTCATCAAGATTGAAGCTCTCACTATACGGATCCCAGCAGTTCACAAGTAGTTGTAGCAATCTCACTTGAGCCCTCATACCTTTGAGAGCCCAAAAATTGTATAGCCCATATCTTTTTAAGGCCATTTGGGCCCCTGGATCTCTCTCCACCACAACATCCACCTCCTCATGCTCTCTTTCTCTCCACTCTAGCACCATCCTGCAAGAGTCAAACCCCTTTTTGAGTTAGCAACCTTTAAAAAACATTATCCACGGACATATACGCGAGTTGTAGTGTACAAAGTCATGTATAGGGCTTCTTATACGCTAGTTGTTTTTTAAAAAGTTGCGTATAAGTATGCATCTTCCCATGTACAACTGGAGTGATCTAGACACACACCACCAGTTACAGGAGTGAACTACCACCTAGTCTAGTCTCTCGAGTAGTTATGAGAGTGAACTTCCACCTAGTCTAGTCTCTCGGGCAGTTACGGGAGTGAACTGCCACCTAGTTTAGTTAACTAGTCAACTAGTCTTCAGTTAACTGACTAAACAAAGAGTAGTGAGGAGTTAAATCAAAGAATCAAGGGTAATGTGTCAGTCTGGTGATGATCCCAAGGAAAGGTCGAATTAGCATGGTGATGATCCCAATGTTGCATTGTAATAAAACCAATGCAACATCTAAACTCAACTCAACTAGTCAAACTAAAGTGTCAATTGAAAGAGAATATTCTACCCTAAAATATAGGAGACTGGATAATGACTAATTATGACTAATAAACAAGGAAAAACCATAGGAAAAATAAATCCTAGGTGTGTGTGAAGTAACTCCAACACATTTGACTATGAAAAAACAAAAAAAGATGAGCAAGAAAGGAATATTATCTTATATTAGCAGTAGTTGTGTCGCTTTTGAACAAAGCACAAAATTTTTTAGTCCACTTGTCATCAAAATTTTGGGTTTAGCATGACCTTAGGAAGTTGAGCTCGTTACAGAGAGTTTACTGCCCTGACTGGTTACTCTTCCAGTCCCTGTGGAGAGTTTGATTGATGCCTGATGCATCTCAAAGTTTCATCATCGAGTCTATGCTGCCAGAGTCTTCCATATGTCTCATGCTCTTGTTCAAAGGATGTCTATCAACCTGTTTCAACCATTCTTCAGAAATATTGATTTTGCATGTCGACCATACCCTCGGTGTGTCTTAGAATCACATGAAGCTATAGTCCTATTGTGCACCCTGGCCCTATCGTCCTCATTGGTAGGTAACCTAGAACCCAACAGTCGACATTTCATCATTAGTCATTGAATGGGTGTTTTCCTTTGTGTTCAACGGCAAGACATATATTCACACATTGGGATTCATGCAATGTCTTGGATGTCATTAGTCCTATTAGTGGTTTCCTTGCCTTTGTCAATAGTTTACCTTATTGGCTGCTATTCAAAGGGTCTTTTTCATGTACCGCTTGCATCTGGCACACACAAAAGACACACAGGTTCATTGGTTCATGAACATGTTCTTCGTCTGATTTCCTCCAAATCATCAAGATCCTTCTTTGTACCTCGTGTTGAATGATGAGAGATTCCTTAATGCTCTCCTTTTAGTGGGTCTCCTTACATCGAATTCATCTCATTTATTCTGGAGATGAGACATAGAGTCCTATGAGTACCTAGAGTCTTGCAGTCATTAGTGGTAGGTTCTCTCGCCATCAACAGTTGGGAATACATCAATGTCTCATGATCGATGGATTCTTCAAGTGTTCGACCCTGACATCTCTATTCACACTTGTAAGAGTGTACTCGATGCCTTGATACCTACTTTCATTATCGGTAGGTTTTCTTGCGTTTGTTAACGGTATACCCTAATGACCAGTAATCAAACGAAGTCTCATTGTGTTCGACCTCAAATCCTTTATTCACATGATGTAGACTTGCACCTTTGGCGGATGGTGTAGAATACTTGAAGACATCAGTTCACAGTCGCATATTTCCTTAGCTATTGCTACCTTTCATTGGACCAGTACCTATGTGACTTCAATGATCACGGGAGATCTGATTGTACTCGATTGTATACAAATATCTTCAGATTTATTTTGAGACTGGTTTTACTGGGCCTTGTTTGTGACTATGACAACCTCTGGCATGTAACCACCTTTGTATTTCCTACTCATGGCCATGGACAATTGTTTGGTATATTTTCACATGGATCTGTAGTGTAATTCAAATTGGTAGCCATGTGTGCAAAGTCAATACAGATTGTAATATTCTCATGAGCAACTAGTTCTTCCAGCTAGGTCCCCATTACTCCACTTTTGGGTCTTATAATGTATTTCTTCCATCGCAGATACTCCTATGACCTCACACATTAGGGGGAATCTGTTATAGCAAGATTTTTCTCACCCTATGCAAACTTGCACAGAAGGCATTTTTCCATTTCCCTATGTAGACTTGAAGTCCCTTTTTGCAAATCCCAGAGCTAAAAATATTATTTTTCCACATATACGTGCCCTACCTATTGTACAACATGTGTATATGCAGGTTGCACCACTACAACACACGTACATCGGGTTTTGTGCCCAAAATTAAAAAATGGTTTCGGGTTTCCATGTCACATCACGAGATCCATGATCTTGAACCTTCCATATACTAGAAACGTTTTGACTCGACCCTTCAGTTCCACCTGAAGGCTACGAATGGGCCAAATCCGAGCTATGGAAAAGAAGAGAAGAATTCAACTTTGAGAGCAAATTTACTCTAGATAAATTATTCACTTCATATTGAGTCTGCATCCCTTTGTCCTTTTAAGTCTGAACACATTGTTCAGCCCCCAAGCTCTTCCCTACTTGATTGAGAATCTCATTGTCTCTCTTATATGAGCTTGCCTTTGGTAGAGGATTAAAGTGGTGGAGGCCCAACTGGAAGGGACTTAGTTTCTCAGTTATGAACCATGTTGACACAGAAGTTTGTAATTCATTCACTTTTGTTGATTACATTTAAACAAAAATATTATTTTCTCGTCCAATTAATATCTTGCAAATATTTGAATTGTTATTCCATGGGCGTATTTGTTATGAATGTTGATGGATTATGCTATTGAATGTTCTAACATCATATATTATCACCATATTCTTGTGTTTCTTGGTTGTTGAGGACAAGTTGCAGGTGTATTTCTTTGAGTTAAGTGCTCAACGGTGGACTTCATCGAACATCTAGACGAGGTAGGCCTTTTATCTTGTCTTGCTAGCATATTTGTTTATATAGCATACCTAAGATTAGAGTTGATTTCTGCAATCATTTATGCCTGTTATGGTTTACCCCTAGCCATAGAGAGATTTTCCTCGTAACAACAAGGTAAATAATATAATCAGAGCTATCAAAAAGGTCATTCCAATGATCAAGTAGAGACCCAAGAAATTGACCATGATAGACTCACTCGAATCCATTTATGTTCTAGAATGTGTACACATGGTTCTAGTTAATCACTTGGCTTCAATCTCTTGTATTTCTTTGTCCTCTGAAAGTGATAGAACAACCTTGGAAATATTGGAGGCTATAGGAGAACCCTTGAGATATATCTACCTATGAAAAACACCTAATCGTGAGATACTAGCTATGAAATAAGTTTAAATGCATTGGAGTTTATAAAAATCAAAATCTCCATATTCTTCAAAATCCTCTTCATATAATCCTTCTCATTAATATGCTTTACCCTAGTTTTTTCTATCAAAATAGGATCCACTACCTCAAGGTCACCATGGATCGAGGTTGGCAACAAGAGAGATGAATATGCATGCTTCCACGTGTCAATCAGTCATATGAAATGTCGATATGGTATTTTGAATCGTCAAAGCTGGTATACCACCTAGTTTCACCACCCACTAGTTAATCATGCCACTAAATTCACTTAAAATCCGTAACTATGGTTTCCTCACAACATTTCCTAGTACATTCAACCTGTTAGTTTTTCTTCATATGAGATATGAGAGACATTCAATATATTATTACAATAATGAATGTTCCATATATAGGGAACATAAGGTGACCATCCATGAACAGATGCGTCCCTTGAATAATCAACAACTATTTATTATTATCATTTACTTATAATATACTATATTTAATAATCAATAATAATTGTATTATTAATTATTATCTTTAGAGAATGTCTTCCCGATGTTGTCTAAACATCAACACTCCCTCTCAACGAGGGAGACATTCTGCAACATGCCACTCTTGTCTTTGAAGTATACAAACTTCACCCTAGACTCATGACACTTGTCTATCAGTCTTGGGAGACATCTCTCTCCCACCTGAACCAAGGAGAAAATCCTTCTGCGGCTCTCCCTCTGAGCCAATTAACTCTCTCTAAGATTAGGCTCACTTTGGGTCCGCATGTAATATCATATAGCATCTTGAGTCTTTATCATTCCTTGTCAAATCGCCATGACTAGGACAAAGACTATACCAAGATCTTTCACC
>ML801436.1:72899-86365 GCA_009831015.1 Picea engelmannii | reverse complement strand
GTGGGGAATAAAAAAAACTTAACCTAGAAAGAGAAATCCAAGTACTATGAAGCAACGAAAAGAAGCACAAAAATTGAAAGGATAGCTAGGCTACTAATATACAACAAAATCCAGATAGCATTATAACTTTTCATGTTGGTTCCTCGCAATATTTCAAGCGAGGGCTACTAGTGCTGTAGAAAAACCATTGTCTCTGTAATTCCTTAAAAAATTCTGAGTTAGTGTCTAAGACCAAAGTAATCTGGAAATGACCCAACACCTGAAACTCCGGTGTAATTATCAGCCCCGTGACACATACAATTAAATCACCAAGATAATCATGGAGACTGACCAATTCATTAAAAGTCATGTGTATTGGCCTTTTAATGGCGGTACTTGCATCCAATAAGCCAAAAGGTAGGCAGTTGGAAGACATAGTATCGCAATTTGTAATAAGAGTGGTTTTGTGAAAATTTACCCTTCCTACTTTGATTTTACTGGAACCAAACAAACTATCAAGTAAGGGCTCCAACTGTGACTTTGCAACCTGTTGCAGAAACATTTCCATACTGAGAGGAGGGAAAGGGTTTATCATCATTGCTTGTCTGAAAGTTCAAAGACTAATGCATGTTTTAAAATTATCAGAGGTCTTTGAAGCAGGTTCCCAATTTGAAACCCATTGAGGTTTGACTAAAAAAAACATTTCAGTCTTTAAAAATCCTTCAACTCCCTTGAAAGGTTTCTTTCAATGCAGAGTTAACAATTCTCTATTTTTGCTTAGCTGGTTTCATAGTATGTTGAACAAGACCTGGATAAAAACCACGAAGATCCATTTTAAACCAGGAAAAAATATTTTGAAATCCACCAACCAAGTCAGCAGATCTCTTCTCTTCTTCATTAGAACCCTAGACATTTGTTGCAGATCCATGTGTCCTAACGTTCATGGATATGGTTTCGACTACCTTCTTTTGTAACTCCTCTTCTTCCTATTTTTCTTTGTTGCCTACAACAATCAAGGAAAACGAACTCTCGAGAGGAGTCAAGCCTTCAGGAATTTTATTATTTTTCTACAGATATAATCTCCTCAGGCTTGAGAGGTTCATTTTGAATGACAACACAAATGATTTCATTATTATGGATGGCCTTCCAGAATTCTTCATCCTCAGAAATGTATGGACGATGCAGAGATTGGAAAGAACAATCAGGCCAGCGAGGCAAGAGTTTTTGAGTAGGAGAGGCTGCGAAGACAGCTAATTGATCAACTATTGAATTCAACTCCTTCCTAACATGAGTGATGTTAAAATATAGAAGGTTCGAGACAAGTTCCCAAACCGTTTGGGAGTATTGTTCCATCAACTTGTCGCTAGGAGAGCATGCCTTACGTATCAGGTTCACAACAAGCTCAGAATTTCCGAAAATTGAAAGGTGACCACAACCAATAATAAGGGCGTTCTCAATGCCTAGCAGGAAAGCTTCAAATTCGGCGACATTGTTCGAGCAAGCAAACTCCAACCTGTATGACAGATTATGAATTTTTCTTGCCGAGGAAACCAATATAATACCAACCCCGTTACCTTCGTTAGAGCATGAACCATCAAAGTGCATACGCCATAATTCATCATCTGAGTCAATTCTTTCCAGAGGAATATTATCCTCTTCAGAAAAGATGGAATATACTCCTACGTTTTCTTCGATATGGTTTACGCTAGATTGCGGAACACTCTCTATGTAGGGTGAAATTATTCCTTCTCTAAGGACTATAATGTTCTTTCCATTCCGGGGAATGGATAAATGTGTCCCGTCGAGTGAGAGGTATCCACCTGTTAGGGATTTCCAATCTCCCCCAAGATAATTGAATAGTTTCTCACAGACATATCAATCACCTGAATGTTGAGGGTTTTCCTTATCTCAGGATGAGCACATAAAACCAAGGTTACATCTTTAATCTTGCCTATGGTTGTTTTCTGTAGACTATTATAAGAGAGCACGCTTCTGGCATTTTATTTTGTACAAGACAAGCCTAACTCTTCCATAATAATCTTCGACATGACACTTGGGCCTGAACCACCATCAATGAGGCAACAATGGGCAATCTTATCCATGATCTTTATAGAAATATAAAAGGTTTTTTTTTTTACAGGGTATCTAAAATTATGTACACCTACTTTATTTACAGAATAATCCTCTTTGTCTACCTCTTCGGAAAGATTAGCTACAATAGAATCTTTTCCTTCCATGAATTGTTTCAGATGCATCTGTTGTTCATGGACGAGAACCATTTCTAGGAGGGTTGCATCTGCTTTTATGTTGGCCAATTGATTCAGGATATTGTATTTGGAAGAGGGGAGAGGGGGAGTGATTCCTTGACTCTCGGAAACTTTAGGAACCTAGAGCGCAACAGTGGTTGGGAATGAACTCAGGCTAGAAGAACTGCGAGGAGGGTTAAATTTGCCTTTGGGGGCATAGGCTTTGTTCCTAGTATTGATGACCATGACATCTTCTGGCTCGAAAAAATATATTACTACGATAGTATCTTATGTTATTTTACCAAAGATATTATCTCTGGCACTCTTATTTACCTCACATGTGGTCTCTTCGTGGTGTTCCTTACAAAAGTTACACCAAATCTGAGGCAAGATAGCCTTAGGCTGAAAAAAAATTTCAGCCGAATTTCTAAAAGGGGGTGTGAAAGAGGATGAAGCTCCAGGGGTGAGAGGGGAGACAGTTCCCTTCCACTCAAAAGATATCATACGATTGTTCATATCTTGTACTAGCTGCAAGAGAGCGGACGTGTCTGTTTGTCTAACTGATTCCCCTTGGGGAAGACCAGTTCTCTCAAGTTGTTCTTCATACTCTTAATAGGTATGTAGAGCGGAAACGATATTATCAATGGATTTTTCCTCAAGCCTATGATGGTAGGAAGAAGGCAATGCATTGTAGTAATGCATGAATGCAACTTGATTCTGTGGGCGGCTAAGTTCATGGATTTGATTGTACAGCTCGGTGAAATGCAAGTTGAAAGACTTGATGGTCTCACCATCTTCATAAGTGATGTTATTGTATTCCCTTAACTTCTTGGCAAGGCTTTTGGATTTCCCATAAGTGGATCAAAACCAATAGATTAACTCCTCCCAAGTAGACAAGATCTTAGGAGGAAGGTCAAAGAAATCGGCCGCAACCTTTCCTTCCAAGGAATTGACAAACAAGTGCATGCAAATGTCATTGTCGTTAGCCCCTATGTTATGACAAGCATTATAAAATGACACTAGGTATTCTTTAGTACTAACAGTGTTATTTCCTGAAAACCTAGGCAAGTACTATTTAAGCTTCGGAAGTGGGCGAGTAGAAGGTGCTATGTTAAGAGGAGAAGACACATGCCATGGTGTGGTTGTGGCATCCTTTTCAAACTGAAAAAGCCCATATTTTTTAATGAATTTGGTGGGGTTTGTAGTATATTGGACAGGGATATGGTGGTTGTACAAGCTACCAATCACTGATGACAATGAAGATTGGGAAGATGAAGCACTTCCAGTGCAACCAGAACCACCACTAGATTCCATCTTGTGGATGAGAGATGAGGGAAACAAAGATGAGTTGGATGAATCAGATAAAATCCTCCTTAGAGAACCTTGTTGGATAGATAACAGTATGTTTCTTCTTCCTATTTCAGCAATAGGATGGATTTCAGGTGGCAAGCCTCTTCTTCTTCTAGAAGCACGAGAATCTAAGGACATGAAAGAAAGGCAAAAACTAAATAAACGAAAGGTTACTGTTGAATTCTAGGCTGCCTATGTCTAGCTTCCAATTGTTCTTGAACACTAATATCTCGTTCAATTACTGCCCAAGAACGGTTAAGCTCAACACGGGTCCTAGCAGTTTCTAAAATAGTATGAAACAAGTTCAAAGCAATGTTGGTCTAGTCCTGGAGACCGGGCTCAAAATTGGGTTTCCTTGCAACAACAACATACATGAATAGAAAAACAGTCAAAGAATCAATAACAGAAAAAGAAAGATGTATCGATGAAAATCGAGTATAAAATTTAACCGGACAGATATCGAATATTTCCACAGTATGGTCGCCAAATAAATGTTGAGGAAAAGATATCAATTGATCTTACTCAAGTATTTTCAGACTTTACTTGACTAAAGAAAAGTAGACGGGAATATCACCCTATGTTTATAGGCAACAAAAATAACATCCTAACTCATAAGTATTAATTATGAGTGCTTAGGCTAGTCTTTTATCAACAAAAAATCTTGTTGGAAATTCTCTTTTTATGTAATTTTCTAAATATATCAGTCGCTGAAATAAATGTAAGAACATAAGTAAAGACACTAAGAGGATAATCAATATAGATGAGACATAAAGAAATCCCTTATTTCATTCCAATTCACTAAAGAGTCATTTCTTTACAAAATCTCATACAGAAATCTTGGACAAAATTCAAACTTAGAAATCCCCGATGGAACATACAAAAGGACCTCTGACAGAAAACCAAAACTGAACTCTAAAAGTTGGATCTGCTTACCACAGATTGTTTCCCACTCAACTCTACACAATAGCCTTTAGCAGTCATGAAATTTAATTCACAAACAGACAAGTATACACAAACTATCAAAGATAGATTAACACCTCTAAAGAACAAGTGTCTGAATGATTTGATTCAACCCTGAATATTGTTGTCTACAATAAGACCCTGCTATCACAAAAGAGAATTAGACTGTGATGAATATATGAATGAATGAAATCTAAACTATATCAACATAAACTCAAAGAGAAAACCTTATCATGCTTGTGCTTCTATCCTCTCTTTGCCCATCCCTTCCTCTTTTCTTTTAACAAGTTAGAATTGGTTAAAGTAGTTAAACTAAATCATTAGTTAAGTTAATTAAAGACTCAACTAACTTTAGTTAGCGGGAAAGGTAATAATCATAATAAGGGTCATAAATAAATAATAACTAGTAGGTGGGACCCCTTGTGACTCCCTTTAGTTCATAATAATCATATAAATCATAACATATCCATTAGCTAAGAAAACACACCTCCTTGTGTCTCCCATCAAAATATTTACTTTTGGTAATTTTAGCTCATGAAACTCGAAATTATTTCAAAAATAATACTCTTATATCCAAAATAAAACATGTTTTCCAAAGATCCATGAAGTCAACTATCATAAAACAATAGATAACATAAACCTCAAAATCCATATTTCCCAGTCTGTGATGCAACCCTTCCTTGGTTGTTGCTGTCACCTCTTGATTTTCCTGAATTTTCCTTTGGTTGTGCAGATCCTTTAGGCTTGATCTCGTTGATCACGTGGCAACAATCATCCCTCAATTGCATCTGCGAAGACAGGGATTTGTCAGAGTCATTGGAGGGTGAGGAAGGGGCAACAATGGCTTTTCCTTTATCAAGTGCATGGTGGACTTCAGTCTTTAATCTATTGCTATCATGGGAGGATTTCACTAGTGAGTGTTTAGGGGTAGCTTGGACAATGGGGTTAATTAGTGGAGGAGAAGGCAAAGACAAGTTGGGCCAGCCACGTTGTTGGGAGACTATCGGGTGGACAATCTCCTACCATCCATAATTTTCAAGGACCTCAGGTTGTAAGGAGACATGAGGAGGTACATGGATACTAGGAGCTTGCTGGGCTTGGAAGGGAGGCCTTTCAGGCCTAGGTTGGACTATTCCCTACCCAATCCAATTAAAGAATCTGGCATGAAATAATTGTCCAAGCTCTTCTGAATTAGCGTCAAAATGTATGGAGAACCTGGGCCTTCTTAGACCTCAGTTCCAATTACCTCGACCTCTTTTTCCTTGATCGTGGCTACCTCGGCTGAAAAAACTCATCTTGCACACGTGATCAATTAGCAAATAGTCTTTTAAATAACCATGCATGACAATTCTTAAAAATATGAAACAGATTTGGCTCAGAATGCACCAGTCTCATGCAATCCAATCCATACAAATTGTTTTATTGTTAATCAACGAGCAGGGGGGTGAAAAGGGTCCAAGGATACATGTCGGGTTTGTAATTAGCGAAAATATGGTATAATGAAAGGGGAGAAGATATGGTCATTGCTCAATGATAACAACAATCAACTGTAACAAAACCAATAAAACCTCACTACAATCCACACATGACTCTATCACTTTCATCCAATCTAACACATAAATTCCCTTGACTATAATCAATATCAGAACAGGGAGTGAAAAAATGAATATGGGATATGTGAAGGGTTTGTAATTAGCGGAAAGTGAGATAATGGGAGGGGAAGATAATGATTATTGTTCATGAAATTAATCAAGCGATCCATAAAACATTCTACAGTAAGAATAGATGCATCAACCAACAATCATCATGATTGAATAACAATTACTATGTATTTAACTAATTCACCGTCCAATAATCAAATACCCAACATAGTGCTATCACAAAACAATAAGTATTCCTCATAAATTGTAAGAGGTTATGTTCCCTTCATTCATACATTCTGCAATTCATAACAATTTACGAACAATGCCCATTTCCAATCTATAACTATCAGAATCAACCACTTCCCAAGTGTTTCTTCAATCCATCACTATACTCAAAAGTCATGTTTTCAAAATAATAGGGAGGTTACTATTACTACAATAGAGCCCATAAAAAATGCAATGATATTCGTTAACATATATATGCAGTAACCAAATAATCACGACCAAATTACCATGCTTGAAATGACAATTAATCATATAACCAACAACCACCATTTAGATACAAGCTATGCAGGAGTAATTTGCCTAGGTAATGTAGTTCTACCACTATAAAAGAAAACCAACTCAATGTGACTTAAAAGCTGGGCCAACTATCCAACACGACTGCCATCAACAACACACCTGCTTTAACCAGTGGTCAATTGCAATAAATAACATGCTTAAAAACTCTGTGGGCATCCCTGAGTATAAAAACACTTATCTATACTACACACAGTTTGCAGCAAACGAAATCCCATGGTGCAGCGTTTTCGTTTATCACAACAAACACACAGTCATGATATAACTTAGTATATCGTACTGAGCTATCGAATTAATATGAGGTTGTTTCGATTTAGTCACATCGTGATTGACCAAACTGTGCACACTCAAGCTTATTCAATCAAAAAACAACAGGATGCAGTGGATATACTTTCTACAGTCATCCAGTTTAGTAGTCATTCGGCCCAATGAAAATCATAGTTACCATGCCCATTAATTATTTTACAAAATACCACACACAAAACACAACATGTTTGAACAACACCAAGCATTCGCAACGAATGCTTGCCATCATCCAAATCATTACAACTGCAAATACTAGTGACTATATAACAACCAACAATTCACCACCGTGGTAGGAATTCAATCAACCGAACAAGTTGTGGTAGCTATGCATACCCACACATCCAATCAAAACGGGGCAAAAGCCTTCTCCACTAATAATACCGAGTTACTTGACACGAGGAGGCTGACTGTGAACTTTAGAAGTGCAATTGGCACTGTAAGGTTTATCGCTATTATCACAGAGGCAGTAACTAAATGCCATACCAACATGACTGCCATACGACCAATGGTGAGTCTACATTCAAAGTAATTGATCAAAATAATCTGTAGCAACTTGACAGGCCTGGGAGTCTTCCTACGAAACTCCATACCAGAGGGTTAAGGTTTTTCTCGGTAGCCATCACAGGAGGAACAAAGCCAATTTCTTGTAATAGTGAAACTTCGAAGCCAAAGGTATACACACAGAGAGAGATACGAGTCATTTGTGGACAGGTAACAATCCGTGGCAAGTGGGGAAAAAAGAAGGGTGAGGATCTTATTCGGTCGGGCAGTTTAATCAATGCACGTAGGGTATAACCCTCATGTTCTTCGTCCATAGTACTGAGGAGGAGACAGGGCTGAGTTAAGAAAAGAACACCCAATTGGTGCCCCTTAGTGGTGGAAATCGAATGCCGAAATGAAACACAACATCATTATGCATAAAAACTTCGACCATTAAACCCAGGAAGGCCAGAGAATGGCTATAGTGACAGTGCATGAAGAATTTTCCACCCCAGACTTAAACAGAAACCCTGTAACTGAACCCGTAGTAGCAACAGAAAATTATCACCAGGAAGACTAATAACCTCTACAAACTCAAAAATATTACAGGAAGAACCATCCATTTTTCATTCAAGAACTAAGATTTCACACAGTTGCAACACTTAGAAAAAACACAAGCAAATACAACTAAGCTAGTAATCATTTCATAACCATAGTGAAGTCAAGAATGGCCAAAAAAAGGACATACCTGTTAATCGAAATCCTTAAGACGAGAGGTGGTCGAGCGGTTTCACCCTGCTAAAATTTTGGAGCATAACACAACAGCAAGCAAACAATATCCCGACTAGGGTGGTGGACAATGGGAAGGGTAAAGGTGATGTGAAGTAGATGCACGTTGCCTCCACCCACATCTCATTAATTCAACAGTACATGCCAACAATCCCTTCATTAAAACCATTAATTTAAAATCCGCGTTGGAATCCACATCAATTTTTTGCTAATTGTGCCATCTACATTGTATGTCCCATTTCTAACTTAACCATATTGCATGTCAACTATACAATCTAAGAGATCATGTATAAAATCATCACCAATAGTGTGATTAACATCAACCTATACCATAGCGTAATCACCATGCATATAGACTATATAACTCAAATAAAATCGCAAAGCCATTAACTTCCATGAGCCACCAACGTTCATACCATATGTATATCGGCTACCAATTCCATTAACCAATGTATAACCATTACCATTATTACCCAATCAAAAGTTCCACCAACATTTCACACCATATGCATATAAACATGTAATTCGATCAACAGTTCATGACCATCTTCTTGTTGGCTAGGGTTAATTAATATCAACAAGTATTTTCATGCATGTAGTATCATTAGATCTTAGGATAGATTCAAAATCTTCCCTTGCAATCATCTCTCATCTCCTTCAAATTATTTTCATGTGGTATTTCCGAATTAGGCCTCTTTTGCACTTGTTATAGTGTTTTACCTTTCTCAAAACTGCCTTTCATATAATTTCACTAACATGTTTGTTGTGCAGGTGCAAGAAGAACAAATGCCATGAATAAATAGAAGGTTGTAGTAACATGAAGGAACAACATCTCAAAAGCTCAACTCATACCAACAACAACAATATCTCATCAACCGTGTAACTATGTAGAACATCAAAAAAATGAGCAGATCTGACTTCAATAGTTCAAGGGGTTCCCACCTACTAGTATTATTTAGTATTATAATTAATAGGCATCAACAACACTTTGCGGGAGAAAATACGTTTACATTTTCAATCATCAACACGACCTTGTTCTTTTCACGCTCATAAAAGTATTTGAAGAAAACATTTGATGAGAGGTAGGTTATCACTTTTTCGATCTCATCAGATTAACTTACGAAAAAGGAATTTTGGAATCCTCTTTAAGTGTTTTTCGGACTCCCTAAACATTAAAAACCCTCGAGTTTTTTTCTCTTTGGGCCCGTTAAACAAACATCGAAAGAACCATATGGGACCAAACCACTCCTTCTTAGGGCTCATTAAACATACTTCGAGGGACTCATCCAAAGAATGAGCTTACATCAACAAGCATATGTTATCCTCCTCAATATTGTGTAAAAATAAAGAGGTACTCGCGAGAAATGGTGGGGGGGAATTTGGGAAAGAAATGTGTCTCTGTATCCGTGTTAGTGGCAGTAATAGTCGGTCTTGAACATGACACCCCCTTTATCATTGTATCTGAGTTGGTAAATCTATTTGTCTCTTGTTTGACCATCCACACGTCTGTATGTTGGGTCCTCCTTGATTCAATGTTGTCAAGACCATTGTCGCGTCGTTCATGTGTTCAAGAGAAGTCCAGCCTTAATAAGCCTCCTATCGAGTCGACCATCTGCAGTTATAAATTTTCTACCATGTCGGCCTTCCCTATGTCAGTTTCGAATCATTTCATACTCTGATCTATCTCAAATTTGTTACTTATTTCATGTCATTGATGGGGGATACATCAAGGCCCTCCCATGACGAGTCTTTTCCTGTCGACCTCAACTCATTATCCAAGAACAAGACTTAGAAATGTTTTAGTTCCTTAGAGCATGCATGCCTCAATTGTAGGTTTCTTCACTTTGAACAGTGGGTTCACATCATTGGCTCATGATTGGAATATTCCCTCGAGTGTTCGAATTCAACTCCTTTATTCACACTCATGGGATTGCACTGGGGTACCTTGGGAGTCATTGACACATAGATCCACTTTGTATGTCTCATGGCTATGTCTAAATTTGAGTCATTTTAGAGCATAGATCGACAGTGTATTCTGGGTGGCTATGTCGATTCACCTTGACATGGATCCACAGTGTATATTTAGTGGTCATGACTAATTTGATATTTGTAATCTAAGTATGGGAATGCCTACCTTTGACAACGGTATATTATTATGTTGATGCTTGACTGTTTGCAAGTTCTCGACACGTGCGCTCTTTTTTTCTGACACACACATTCTACAAAATATTTTGGTTGTCACGAGTTCCAGCCTTATACATTATTTTGGTCATCTTGGTGATCCATTTACAAACATGTGTTCATGTTCCCAAAAGATCCTATCTTCATGGGAAAGGTGATTGACTTCTTCTTATCAAAAACCCTATTAAGGAAGGTCATCACAGGCTGCATCATAAGTGGGGTGCGACAATGCCTGGTTGTCGCACTCTTCCCTAAAACTGGTTTTTGATGTCTCTGCAGGATGCTCTACAGTTGGGGTGCGATGATGTCAAAAGGCTAATAAAAGTTCGACCTTCATGAAAGTTATAGAAGAGGATCTTCTAGAATATGAGGTGGCATCCGTATGGTTGAGATCCTACTCGCTTCTCCGATTTTGTGGGATCTCCCTAACCTCTTTAACCATCTCTCTTTCCCCTATATAAAGAGGAATTTCTCATGGAAAAGGCTAAGGTTGATTCAAGAAAGATTAATATTGAATGGGCTAAGAATTGGATGAGGAGTTCTACTTCAGTTTATACTTGAGGGCTTCATTTTAGTTTATCAAGTCATTCTGGATCTTCTTCATTCAAGGTTGGAGAAAAGGGTCATCAGAAGGGGACCTTGCAACATCAAGGCTTTGGTTGTAATCTCCACTTTCATTATTATATAATACAATGATATGTTTCTTTCCCATAAAACTCATCTAGTTTTATTGTATGATTCCTTGATCACATACATAGGTTCTCTTTGAGTGTGCTATATTGCTTTCACATTGGTTGTCTTGTGTTCTCTTGCAGATCCAACATCATAGGAGCACTGGAGTGGATCTAGAATGACAACGACAAGAGGAAGCGATATTTAAACGGTATGTTTCCCATCTCTTGCTAGATAGTAAACTCAATGGTTAGAGCTTAGGGAAAGCATCATGTTCTATTCTATTTTTTTCTAGATCTAGGTGGATCTAGGGAGATATGTTTATGTATGCATTCACCGATAAGTCTCGTAACAAGTACACTACACACCTATAACCCTAGTTTACATTAACAAGATCTTATAGTCCTAATTAATCTAGTGGCTTACCCTTTTATTTGCATCCTCTTTTTTTTACCTTAGGGTTTCTCCTTTTGGCCCTAAAACCAAGTGGTGACTCCAGTCTCCTTTTCCCCCCTTTTAGTAGTGTGAGTGTGTGTGGGTGGTATTCCATACCTACCCTCACACTTAATGTGGTATCATGAATTATTTCATTCACTACACTCATGTTGACCCCTCCCATAGGTAGAGGGTGATAGGATTTGATGCATGGTAGAGGTGTGCATGGATCAAATTATTTGGAATCCACACAAGGACATGACTTGGGGAGACTCATGTGACATAATGCACTGATTATACAAGAGCACAAAGGTGCATGACAATATAGGGGTGTGGTATGTCCAGGTGATGGTGCATTTGAGCTCATTAGAGATCATTTATGAATCCATCATTGTTATAACAAGATTTTCCTTACCCTATGCAATCTTGCACATAAGGCCTTTTTCCATTTCCCCATGCAAACTTATCATACCTGTTTGTAAATCCTAGAGCTAAAAATACATATTTTTCCACATGTACACACCTTGCCTACTATACAACATGCGTATATGTAGGATACACCACTACAGCCCGCGTACATCAGGATTTGTGCCCAAAAATGAAAATTAATGTTGGGTTTCCATGTCACGATAGGAGATCTATGATCCTTGGCCTTCCATATACTGGAAATGTTCTGACTCGGCCCTTCAATTTCATTTGAAGGCTATAAATGGGCCAATTCCGAGCTATGGAAAAGAGGAGAAAGAATTCAACTTTGAGAGCAAAGTTACTCTGGAGAAATTATTTACTTCATATTGACTCTGTATCCCTTTATCCTTTAAGTCTGAACACAATGTTCAACCCCCAATCTCTTCCTTTATTGATTGAGAACCTCATTGTTTCTCTTTTATGAGATTTCCTTTGGTGGAGGATTGAAGTGGTGGAGGCCCAGCTGGAAGGAACTTAGTTTCTTGGTTCTGAACCGTGCCGACACAGAAGTCTGTAACATTTTCACTTCTGTTGATCATATATTAATAGAAATACTCTTTTCCCGTCCAATTGATATCTTGCAAATATTTGAATTATTATTCCATGGACGTATTTGTCATGTTTATTAATGGATTATGCTATTGAATGTGCTAAAAACATTTATTATCAGCATATGCTTGTTGTGCTCGGTTGTTGAGGACTAGTTGCCTGTATATTGATTTGGGTCAAGTGTTCAACGGTGGACTTCATCGAACATCTGAACGAGGTAGGCATGTTATATTGTCTTGCTATCATATTTTTTTACATAGAATACTTGAGAATAGAGTTGATTTCTGTAGTCATTTTTGTTTGTTGTGGTTTACCCTAGCCATAGAGAGATTTTCCTCATAACAGAATTGGCGACCATTCTGGGGATGAATCTTCTTTCTTAGGGTTTGGAGTACTTTTCTCCTTAGATTTCTCTCGTTCCTATTGTGTTTCTTGTCGTATCATTTCTTGACAGGATCTATTCACTCTTGGTCTGATTTTTCCATCCTTCTCCCTTGCCTAGATTTTTTTTTGAAACATATACGCGGTTTTTGGCTTGACAGTCGCATACATACGTGGGTTGTCCCTCTACAAGCTGCATACATACACTCTGTTTCCTTGAATAGTCACATACATCAACCTTCTTTGCTTGCTTGTTGGGTCTGGTGGTTGCTGGGTTGGATTTGATGATTGTTGAGTCTTCTTGGGTTTCTGTAGTGACTGTTAAGTGTCAGTGGGATGAGAGGAAACCTGTCTGGAGTTGAATTTTTGGGTGGAGTCTTTCTCATCACCTTTTCATTTTGATTGTCCTTGTACATTGGGATAGTGTATTTTTTCTTGGAATCCTACT
>ML801436.1:37223-54857 GCA_009831015.1 Picea engelmannii | reverse complement strand
CCTAACTCTCTTGTCCTTAGATTTAGATTCTCCCCAGATATTGCCCTTATTTCTGACTCCATAATACCCTAAGGCACTAGTCTATCTCTTCAACGTTGGGCCTATTGTGCCAAAACAACTTTTTCAAAACTCTTAAATTTGAAACCCTAACTAACCCTAACGTCTAACTAACCCTAGATTGATGATGACGTCATGCCTCTTTTGAGATTTTGGTTGATATAAAACGTTGTGGCTTAGTCATTCTAATTGATAGACATTGATGTATTGATAGTTTTCATTGGCTAAATAACAAAACGTTCAACTCTTTGTCTACCAAACTAACCCTAAAGAACAAGGCTGACGTCACCTCTAGTAAGCTTGATGCAGCAGCCTTTATATATGAGCAATTGATGACATTTAATGCATTAAGTTAATTAAAGGGTTGATTATCTACATTGAATGCTATATCATTTCCGGTGTTTATTGAGAAGTAATATTATAAGCCCTAGTCATTTTTGCAATCATTGACTTCGTCAATAATTACTGCTATTTATTCTCATGTATATTAAATGTTGATAGTTATTAATTTATGAAGTGCTAACCACTATTTGCATGCATTAGTTTTATTGTTGCCTTGTCTCACAAACAGATGCCTTTTCTGTGGTTTATCTTCATTTTGACTATCTTCTTGGCGGTAATCTGTGAAAGGGAAAACTTACCTTAATCGTTTAAGCCTTTGTCTTTTCAAAACCCCAGATTGCTAGGGATGTTTCCCTTGGGTTTAGCCACCCTAAATAGAAATATCCCCCCATCGAGGTGACAGTGGGTGGGGAAGCTCCTGTTATGCTAGTTTGACCTTTACTTTCTTAGCTACCTGACCTAAGCTACAAACTGAGCGATAACAAGCCGGCAACTGAGAATGTCGGTGTTGGAATGTATTCTTCCCTTATGGTTACTTTTGACTTCATGGCACCGATTCACCACGTTTACGCCACGTCCAGTAGGCTCGTTTCGACATAGATGTCCATTCCTTTCCACACTTCCTATTTTAGTGATCTGTGGACCCTACCTTCCATGACTTCATCTTGTGAAGGTCAGTCGCATGTTGGAATGGCCATGCCACTATCGGCAGCAGATATTGTGTATCAAGTTGTTCTCGACTCGTTCGTCAATATCGATCCTATACCTCACTAACGGACGAGGAGGATCCCATTCTTAGGCCCATGTGGGCCATTTTGTTGTCTTTTTCACATGACTGCCTCGATAATAATTTTCCTTCAATCGAAGCTATCATTGAATCCATGAATGGTTCTGACAAACCTTGGGATGATATGCATCACCGTTTTATTTTCTCCCAGAGCTTTAAAAAATTGAACAAGATCACTTTCAATCTACTTTGAGTGAGATAGTTAGTCACGCTGTAGTTCCACTTGACACGCACAACATTCATGTCAAAGGAAATATGGTGAGTATTTATCCTACCGTCACGATCGATATCTCTCGTACCTCTAGAAAGATTGAAAATGTACATATCAGTGTGGATTGTTCGCCAGAAGAAATCTTGATCTACACTGAACTCTTCAAATAATTCCAAGATGTATTTTCTTGGTCATATGAAGAGATGCTAGGAATTGACCCTCGTATTATCGAGCATGAGATTAGAACTTATCCGGATGCTAAACCTGTTCGACAACGTCTTAGAGCTCCCAGTCCCCAGAAGGCCCCTGCCATTAAGGAAGAGGTGGAGAAGCTACTTAATGTTGGTTTCATCTACCCAGTTCCTTTGACTAAATGAGTATCCAATATCGTTCCTGTGAATAAGAAGAAAGGAACTATCCATGTATGTATGGAATTTTGTGACCTGAGCAAAGCCTGTCCTAAAGACAACTTCTCGACACCTTTCATCGATCAAATTCTTGATCAGTGTGCGGGAAGCGAAGTGTTTTCTTTTATGGATGGATTTTCAGGGTATAACCAAATTCAAATTAAACCTGAGGATCAAAACAGAACGACATTTATTTGTCCTTAAGGTACTTTCTTATACTGGAAAATGCCTTTCATCCTGAAAAACGTCAAAGAAACCTTCCAAAGTGCCATGACCTTCACATTCCACGATCTTAAGCATATAGTCGAAGCTTACCTTGACGATCTTGTTTCTCACTCTTGTAAGAGAGAGAATCACTCTACACACCTTCATCTTGTTTTTGAAAGATGTAATTACTATAGAATCTGGTTAAACCCTCATAAGTGAATCTTTTGCAATAGGTCTAGTCGCCTTTTGGGATTTCTAGTTTCTGAGATTAGGATCATGGTAGATTCGTTAAAGGTTGAGGCAATACTTCAATTGCCTCCCCTGTGCACTATTCAACAACTTCAAGGTTTACAGGGGAAAGCTAACTTTCTACGTCGATTTATAGTAAATTATGCCAATATCACTAAGGGTTTCATGCATCTTTTGAAGAAGAACACCCCTTTTGTCTGGGATGAGCGAGCCCATGAGTCCTTTGATGCTTTGAAGAAAGCCTTGGTATCGACACCTTTGCTGAAGTCTCCTTACTACACTAGGGATTAATTGCTTTATATTGTCGTGTCTGAGGAGACAATTGGTATGGTTTTGGTTCAGGAGGATGATGAGCTCTGCAAGCATGTCATCTAATATCTTAGCTGAAACTTAGTCGGTCCTAAGCTTAATTATTTTCACGTTGAAAAGATAGCTTTGGTTGTCGTTCACACACTCCAACATTTACGTCATTATATATTGCTTTGTAAGATGACTGTGGTTTCCTATGTCAATCCATTTCAATATGTCCTTACCAGGCATATCATAGGGGGGAAATATGATAAATGGATTGTCATTCTACAAGAATTTGATCTCGATTTCACTTCTGTGAAATCCACAAAATCACTAGTTTTCACGGAGTTAATATCCGACTTTCCATGATTAGATGAGGATGTCATCCATGTTGATTCATTTATGGATGAACACATTTTTCTTTTCTCACCGTCCGACCCCTGGTATGGAGACATTGTTCTCTATCTTCAAACTTTGAATTTCCCTCAGCATCTCTCACAAGATGACCGACGATGTGTACAGTACCAAGCTAATAATTATACTATCGTCGGTGACACTTTGTATCACCGAGGAGTAGACAATATCTTTCATCGTTGTTTAACTTGTAGAGAAGTCGAGTCAGTCCTAAACGATTTCCAAAGTGGGGCTTGGGTGGTCATCTATCCGAGCTTATGACAACCCAAAAACAATTGTGAGCCGATTATTTATGGCCTTCTATCTTTAAATATTTTATTGAAGCGGTTAGGAAGTGTCACCCCTACTAGGTGTTCACTCGGAAAATGCACTTGCATCCAGCCTCTCTTCACCCGGTCATTATTGTCAGTCCCTTCACCAAGGGGGGGTGGACTTCGTGGATTGCAACCCAACTTCGACTGGGGGGGAATCAACACATTATCGTGGTCGTCAACTACTTTAATAAGTGGGCCAAGGTAATGCCTACAGTTAAATCCAATGGGATGACTATTTCCTTCTTCATATTCAATCAAATTATCACCCGGTTCGGTATTTCGAGTGAGATTGTCATTGATCATGGCAGTCACTTTCAGAATGAAATGATGGAAAAACTAGCATCTAAATTGGGGTTTATACATGGTCATTCTTCTCCTTATTACCCCCAAGAAAATGGACAAGTAGAGGTCGTCAACAAGTCTCTCAAGACAATTTTGAAAAAAACTGTCAGCCAGAGTAAGTCCGACTAGCACATTATGCTATATCCCGCACTCTGGGCATATTGAACCTTCGTCAAGACTGCCACCGTATTTTCCCCTTTTTAGTTAGTATATAGTGGAGTCAATTTTACCTATTGAATGTGAAATCCCTTCTCTTAATTTAGCAGTTGCACTCCTACCTGACACTTCTGATCTCGAGCGATGCCTTGTACACCTAGAGAGTCTTGACGAGCAGGGTCGAGACGCCTCTATGGCTATCGAGGCCAACAAAAGAAGTGTCAAGGTCCAGTATGATAGGTATGTTTGTCCTTGGTTGTATGTTGAGTGTGACTTGGTCCTCTTATATGATTAATCCAAAGAACCACTCAGGGTAGGCAAGTTTAAACCCATGTGGCACGGTCTCTATATCGTGCAGTGGGTCTTAGAAAAATGAGCCTATGAGTTAGAAGATTATGAAGGGAATATGTTGGTCAAGCCCATAAATGGGCTCTACTTGAAAATATACTATGCTTAAGCCCCAATATTGGGCGGAACTCTTTGTATACTAATGTAATTTAGTGTATATATATTTTCCCTTTCTTTTCGTCTTCAGCTTGCTTATCGAGTTTTCCCTTGGTTGGCAGATTTCAACGGAGTCTCCAGTCTACTTAGGATTCACAGACAGAGCCATACATCATACACGGAACTTGGCTTCCACCACTTGGGTGGTTTACTCACCCGACGGTCTACTGGTGTCTTAAGGTGGCATATGCCTAGGGCCATCCACGAATAATGTGGTCTAATATAACGTCATTATATAACTTTTGCGCAATGTTATCTCACATGGTATTCTCTCTTTAGAAGTTTGCTTGGATTCCCAGTTAGTAGTATGTCAGTTGAACGGCAATTACCATGTGCGTGATCCTACTTTATTCTGACGATTCCTATGGGTACATCTTTTAGAACGATAGTTTGATTTTATTACTTATTATCACATTCCTAGGAGTTCTAATCATGTATCTGATGCTTATGATAATTTCATTTTAGATTGGAATTTGTCACATAACTAAATCAAAGAAAACCATCTCATCAATGTCCACATTGTAAATAAAAGTAAAGCCGAAGATCCCTGTTTTATATATATTTCAAAATAAATATGGTGTTTATAGTACAAAATTGGGGCTAACACCCTCAATACACATATACAGACGATACTACAACATCCACGACATCTACGCCTGTGGTGCCAGATGTGTATCATGGTAACAAAATACGGCATTTGTGAGACGCTGAAAGAGTCGCACCCAAGCTCTGGGCACACCAACCACTTGTCGTTGCATGGCTTCTGGCAGATCCTCTACCTGAACCATTAGAATCCTATGAGTCAAATGAGACATGTTTCCCTGCATGTTTTGAAGGACTCTCTCAGGTTCTCCTCCCGCCACCTCATCTCCCCAGTTCCTTCGACGATGTCGAGGAAGCCCTTACGGTCGTCTCGGACCCACGTCTGCATTACACAAATGTCTAGTTAGTACTTAAACATCATCCAAAAAAAAAAAAAATCTCTGTACAAAAATACAAAAAAATGAAATATTAAAAAAAAAAAATTGACATACCTATGTCCCCGTAGGAGGTCCCAGGTGGGAGTGGAATGTCAAGGTCCCCTTTGAAGGTGATCCCTGCATAGGGATAGTCATCTAGAGCAATGACCTATCGCTGCCACCAGTAGAAGAAATCCTCATTGTAGGGTGTGGGCACCCTACCTCCCCTCTGTTGTCTCATTAACTCGGTCCATCATGCCATGGTTGGATCGTGAGTTCCTCTCCGAATAATCTCAACTCTAGGTCCCAAACCTGGAACCCTCTCAAAGAAAAAACTACATAAGATAGAGGCAAACCTGAATTTCCTCTTGCTACCTTGTTTGCACTCTGTCAACTAGCTCTTCATATTAGCCAGCAATGAGGTACACCAATCATATATTGTGGGTCTCAAGCACTCTACAACATAGAACATGAGTGGCCTTGATGTCTAGTGCAACGAAGTTGAGCCTGTGATCCTGGTCAACATGAGCACAACAATCTTGAGGCTGAGATTGTTTATCGCTCGGATGGGGAGTTGACTCCCGACCTTCAGAGTCCCTGCTACACAATGAGTGTCTATGTACTCCTCTATTTTCATTCCGCTCCCTGCTCCCCATGATTTGAGTTTTACAACCTCATCCCGGCATGATAATCCAATCAAAAAGTAGATATCCTCTACTTCAATCCTCCATGGTTTCCCATCGAGGTTGAATCTTTCCTTGTCAAGGTCCCAGTAACCCACAAGCATCTAAAACAACCTCACCTGGGCTCTCATCTATTTGAGTGCCCAAAATTTATATAAGTCACATATTTTCAAGGCCATTTGGGCCCCCAGATCTCTATCCACAGCAGCATATACCTCCTCGTGCTCCCTTTCCCTCCATTCTAGCACCATCCTGCCAGATAAAAGTCAAAATTTGAGTTAGCAACCATAGAAGTTATTAATTACGAACTTGTACGTGAGCTTCCTTATTTATAGTCATGTATAGGGCTGGGTATAACCCAACGTATATGTGACCTGGTAAGTGGCAACCAGCGTACACCGAGTTACCCAATTTGAGCCCTAATTTACTCAAAATTTGAAACCTAATTTAAAAATTTAATCCACTAGAAAGGAAGAGGAGGGGAAGAGTAATTACTTGGTCCAGATGGTTTTTGATTTCTTCGCCTGACGCTCCCGCAATCACCAGTTGAAGATCGAAGGTAATTTGGTCCAATTTTCACTATTTGGGTAAAAAGTCAAAATGACATAGTAATTTTTGGTTTTGTTACTATTTATAATAGTTTTTACCCACTTTCTATAATTTTGAGTCATTTTTTTTCCCAATGGACTAATACAAAGGTAGATTGAGTTGGTTTTTGTAGTTTTCACCAAGGATTCTAGCGGATTTCAAAGTTATGTTGGTCGTTCGTCACCACGAGCAGGTATTTCCCCTACCCAACATATAGGATAGGTATCCATTCCATCATGCATTTTTGCATTGTCCTATAACTGTCACTGCCTTAGGTACGAACCCATTTTTTTTGACACAGAACCTTCCATCTTCTATAAGTAGTGTCATTATCAAGTGGTAGAGACTTACCAAACATGGGTGCCCTAGTCAGATACCCTGCTTCATTTGGTGCCCATGCAGAGATTTCTTCCATAGGACCAAGAGTCCCTTATAACTCTAAGTGCATGAATTTATGTTGAGCCTCATTTATCACTCGTAAACATGTTTCCTTATACCTAGAGGACTCCCAACCGAGTTTAATTTAAGCTCTTTTCCAACTCATCTTCAAAAAGAGAAAATATCGTTGAGTGAACTTGTCTCTTTCACACTCGTAAATTGGATTTGAAAGGACGTCTATTTGGCACAAGTTTATCCCTTTTTCACACCAAGTAGACTAAATGTCATAAAAAATGACATTTTTTGGTGTTAAGTTGTGATTGCATCTCATTCCCTTGCTTGCAATATTGAGCCTTTAGCTGGTTCTCGCTTTGCGTTATAAATTGTTTGCCTCAACAATTCTTGCCTCCTCAACCAAGCAGAGCCTCGTTTATATCCTTCACAATTTGACACCCTATACCTAGGAGGGAACATTCCCCCGAGTATCCATCTCCCGCATGCATCTCATTGCATTGAGCATAGGTATGTTCCATTGCTGGAACTAGTTTTTCTTACTTGTGACACTCGTTTCCTCCTCTGTATCACAACATTCATGTGTCTATGAAAAAACAAAAAAATATGGGCGAGAAGGGAGTATTATCTTATATTGGAAGCAGTCATGTCGCCTTTGAACATAGCACAAAGTTATTGAGTCCATTCATCATCATAATTTTGGGATTAGCATGGCCTTAGGAAGCTGAGCTCGTTACAGAGTCTTCTCTACCGATTGGTTACTCTTCCAGTCCCTATAGATAATTTCATTGATGCCTCCCGCATCTCATGGTTTCATCATTGAGTCTATGTTGTCGAAGTCTTCCATATGTCTCATGCTCATGTTCAAAGGAAGTCTATCAACCTTTGTTGGCCACTTCTCAGAACTCTTGACTTTGCATGTTGGCCATACCCTCAGTTTGTCTTAGAGTCACATGATATTGTAGTCTTATCATGGTGCATGATATTGGTTGTCATGAATTGGGCCTTGTTCATAACTATGACAGCCTTTGGCATGTAACCGCATTTGTATTTTCCTATTCATGGCCACTGACAGTTGTTTGGTATATTTTCACATGGATCTACAGTGTAATTCTATTGGCAGCCATGTATGCAAAGTCAGTGTAGAATATAATGAGCAACTAGTTCTTCTAGCTGGTTCCCCATCACTCCACTTCTGGGTTGTTTATAATGTATTTCAGCCATCGCAGATACTCCTCTGACCTCACACATTAGGGGGCATATGTCATAACAATATTTGCCTCACCTTATGAAATCTTTCTCAAAAGGCCTTTTTCCATTTCCCCATGCAGACTTATCATCCCTGTTTGTAAATCCCAAAGCTAAAAATACATATTTTTCCACATGTACGCACATTGCCTACTATACAACATGCGTATATGCAGGTTGCACCACTACATCCCGCGTACATCGAGATTTGTGAAAAAAAATGAAAATTAATGTCAGGTTTCCATGTCACGATAGGAGATCTATGATCCTTGGCCTTCCATATACTAGAAATGTTCCAACTCGGCCCTTTAGTTTTGTTTGAAGGCTATAAATGGGCCAATGCCAAGCTATGGAAAAGAGGAGAAAGTATTCAACTTTGAGAGCAAAGTTACTCTGGAGAAATTATTTACTTCATATTGAGTCTACATCCCTTTTTCCTTGAAGTCTGAACACAGTGTTCAGCCCCCAAGCTCTTCCATTATTGATTGAGAACCTCATTGCTTCTCTTTTATGAGCTTGCCTTTGGTGGAGGATTGAAGTGATGGAGGCTCAGCTGGAAGGAACTTAGTTTCTCGGTTCCGAACCATGCCAACACAGGAGTGTGTAAAATTTTCACTTCTGTTGATCATATATTAATAGAAATACTCTTTTCCCATCCAATTGATATCTTTCAAATATTTGAATTATTATTCCACGGGTGTATTTGTCATGTTTATTAATTGACTATGCTAAAATCATTTATTATCACCATATGATTGTTGTGCTTGGTTGTTGAGGACTAGTTGCAGGTATATTGATTTGGGTCAAGTGCTCAACGGTGGACTTCATCGAACGTCTGGACAAGGTAGGCATGTTATCTTGTCTTGCTAGTATATTTGTTTACATAACATACTTGAGAATAGAGTTGATTTTTGCAGTCATTTCCGTCTGTTGTGGTTTACCCTAGCCATAGAGAGATTTTCCTCATAACAATCATGTTGGGATATGTAACACAAAGAGGGGAGGGAGAGGAGACGTGCCCCAAGGGGTATTTCTATAAATACAAAAATCCCATACCAACCAAATATCATGTTGACTTGTCCCACAAGTAAACAAAAATGCAAGATTATTGATATTTTAACTGTGAAAATTTGAATATATGATGGTTACAACAAATTGTTGATATGTGATATACTCATGGGATTCCAATCCAAAAATCAAAGAAGTTTATCCAATCTTGTTGGTTGTAGATAACGTCCATTGAGACTATTACATGAAGTGGAGAAGATGTTCAGTGTAATACCACAATGTAACTCTTATAGTTGGGAAACAAGACTCTTATAAGTAGTCCATCATGATTTTCAATTGGTGAGAACCCAATGGGATTAAATGACCATAGTTTATTTATTCATGTGTTGGTCCCAATTTAGAGAGTTTCTTGACTTGGAGAGTACGTCAAATTATACACAGAATGTCTCTATAGAAAATTATTTTGAATTTTTTTCAGTCTTGTCTAGAATAACAGTCAATCACCTAGAACAATATGGAGAGGAATGGTTGAATGCCTTTATCAATAGACTAAGGAAATGAACAACATATATCTTATTTGAGTACATTTATCTTTTTTAAATATATTTGACAACATAAGTAAAATCATATTTGGGTTGTTGAGTCTTGAAAAATTTGCATTGGATCATTGTATTAAGAGGCCCAATGACCATGGATTCAAAATAAGAAGGGGATTGAACATGAATATTCATGTATTGCATCATGATGGATATAAAGTAGTACCTATCCTACGAGGTCATTCTCAATAACAGAAGTAATTAGTTAGGTCTATGTTGACAAAATAACTTTATGAGAAAACTATGAAATACAATGTTTAAGAGAGTCTTAGAGACTCTAGTCATTGGATCAAGTTGCACACACATAGAGTATTGAGAGCCTTAGAGAATCTAGTCATTGGGTGAATTTGCATACACATAGGGTCCCAAGTTAGTGATTTAGAGTCAACTCAAAGTCATCTTTTATGTAATGTAAATTGTAGACTACATCGCATTTCCAGAGACCAGTCGAACATCCAATGGTGACAAAGCTTTAAGATTCTGATAGAAAATGAAAATAATTATTTAGGATGAATATTGAGCTTATACATACATTAAGCATTTAGATTGAGTTTTGAAACACTTGATTTAGGCATTGGTTGAAATTATTCCACCGTCATTGTGTTGAGAATTCTAATTGAGCATAACACCATTTATACTTGTAGAGATTATAGATTTTGATATTTTCACTACATCAAAATGATAAGAAATCAACATATGAAGAAGACACAAACACATAACATAATGAAAATATGATGACAGAATAATGAAATGAATGATCCCGCCCAAAGGGGTTGGATCCAATGGTGGAAAGTGAGGAGTTTTTCACCGTTGGGCAAGGTTCAGTTCTCGTGAGGGCTTTACCTGGAGCCATGGGGACACCTTGAGGTAGTGGTCGAACGTGTGGTTTCACCCAGAGATACCATATTAAATGGTATTGTGACCTGTGCACACATAAGTGGATCAAATCCCACCCCCATGTCCTTCAATTTTAAGCCCAAAGGGGTTGGATCCAATGGTGGAAAGCGAGGAGTTTTTCACCGTTGGGCAAGGTTCAATTCTCATGAGGGCTTTACCTAGAGCCATGGGGACACCTTGAGGTAGTGGTCAAACGTGTGGTTGCACCCAGAGATACTATAATAAATAGTATCGTGACCCGTTCACACATAAGTGGATCAAAGCCCACCCCCATGTCCTTCAACTTTAAGTCCCCGAGGTGTAGGACAGTCGGTGACGGAATGTGTTGTTAAGCCACTCCGTGATGTTAAAGTCACCGGTTCGAAACCTGCGGGGAAAAAAACTCCAACCATGTTAAGGGTTGGTGTGGCTCAGGCCGGGTGCGATCCCCGGATGATTTTGACGGCTTAGATGCCCCTGAGTCGCGGTTTCTCAAGCCACATGTTAATCACAGGTCCTGCACAAATTAACAAACAAACAAAAAATGAAATGAATGATCCCCTTGGTATATGAATTGTTGAGCATATTCTCCTATGTTGTGTAGAGCATAGTCCCCTAGGTTGTGACCTCGGAGATGAAGAAGATAGATAATTTTTAATAAGGAGGATTGATCGCATGGTAACATGCTCACAATTAGATCATAATGATAAAATTACTGTGAAGGAACACTATGATCACATGATGAAAAACTCACTGCAACAAAGGAACTTATTGTGAGAATAGTCTAAAAATTAGATCAGGGAGACCATTGTTGCGTGGAAGTAAAGTGTTGGAGACTCACTAGACACACAAGCACCTATTAGATAGGAGATAGAGGATAAAGAGTAATAGGTTCCAATAATCCTTGTATACATTCATTTTCCTTTCTAATCAACCATTGATGTGGTTAATTTAGCTATGTAGATTAATATTCATGGTTAATACATAGTGAGGATACTTCTAAAGGAGTAGAGTCCCAAGATTTTGTCGCACAATTGCTTCGAGGAAAAAGAAAGACCTTGAAGTTGGTGGAGATTTTTTGGGGCCTATTAGACCTCTAATTATGTAAATAACATAAGATATTAGATATATTAGAAAGAGAATATATGAATGTATAAAACTCACAAAGCGACAAAGCGTATTTAACATATATACATCGTAAATAGGTGATGGTTAAAACCACCCTAACCATCATGGCATTCTGTAAATACTCATAAGTGATTAATGCAATATGGATGGGTTAACCTTATCACCATACATTCCTAAGTATAAACTTCAAGGTACACAACTGAATATGAGCATTGTATATCATCCTCAAATTGATGGTTAAGCAGAAGTGGTTAACAAGTGTCTAGAAACCTATTTGAGATGTTTTTCTTTTGAAAAGACGCACTAATGGGAACAGTAGATTCCCCTAGTTGAATGGTGGTACAACACCATTTATCACGGAACTACCAAAATGACACCATATGAAGTTGTTTATGGCCAAAAACCCCTATCGGTGACATCCTATGTACAAGGTATCTCCAAGGTTCATATAGTAGACAAAATGTTTCACAACAGAGAAGCCATTATCTGTATCCTGAAGGACAACTTGTTTATGGTGAAAAATCAAATGAAACAACAAGTTGATCAACATAGATCTAAACGTTCTTTTAATGAATGGGATCAAGTGTTTCTTCACCTACAACCTTATAAACAAACATCACTTAAAGATAAGGTTCCCTAGAATCTATCTCCAAAGTTCTATGGTCTCTGTCGTATCATACAATACATTGGTCAGGTTTCCTACAAGATGGCTCTCCCAACCCACTCCAAGATTCATCCAATATTTCGTGTGTCATGCTTGAAGAAAGTTGTGGGATAAAATTGTAAAGTGTATACCGACCTACCAAAAATTGATGAAGAAGGTTCCATTTGGCTCCAACAAGAAGCAGTATTAGATACCAAATAACACCAGTTTCACCAATGCACAATCAAGGATGTATTGATCCATTCAAAAGATATGAAACTAGAAGATGCCACATGGGAATCAATAACGATTCTACAACAATTTCCTCTGCTCCATCCTTGAAGAAAACATTGCTTTCAAAGGGTGAGGGCATGTTAGGGTCCTATCCTATCCCCCTTACTTAGATACTTTATTAATGTATGAGGCCACCTTCCTTGAATAAGGCCCATTAAATAGTTAGTTAATAGTCACTCATTGTAATAAAGGGTCATTTTTAGTAATAAAACCCAAATTAGTTGATCGCCCTTCATTATCATTGTAATAAAGGGTCATTTTTAGTAATAAAACCCAAATTAGTTGGTCGCCCTTCATTATAAGGGGTCCATAGGTAGTTAATATTCTCTATGGGTAGCTATATATTGAGTAGAAGGTTATGTATTGTTTTTTCAATAATTGTTGTTGTATTTGGAGCATTTCTCTCAGATGTTTCCCCCTTGAAGAGGCAAGTGAACATAGCTCTCTGATTATCTCTCTTTTATCTTGTGTTATTAGGATTTTCTTCACTTTTTCACTACATCTCATGTTATTTCTCTAAAGTTTTGGATTAATTACACTACACACATATAGCCCTAGCTTACATTAATAAGATCTTACATTCCTAATTAATCTAGTGGCTTACCCTTTTATTTTCATCCTCTTTTTCCTTACCTTAGGGTTTCTCCTTTTGGCCCTAAAACCAAGTGGTGACTCTAGTATCCTTTCCCCCCCTTTTAGTAGTGTGAGTGTGTGTGGGTGGTATTCCATCCCTATCTTCACATTGCATTTGGTAGTATGAATTCATTCATTCAATACACTCATGTTGACCACTTCCACAAGTAGAAGGTGAGAGGGTTTGATGCATGGTAGAGGTGTGCATGGATCAAATTATTTGGAATCCATACAAGGACATGAATTGGGGAGACTCAAATGACATAATGCACTGATTATATAGGAGCACAAAGGTGCATGATAGTATAGGGGTGTGGTATGGCCAAGTGATGGTACATTCAAGCTCATCAGAGATCATTTAGGACTCCCTCATGATGGGATATGTAGCACAAAGAGGGGCTAGAGGGAGAGAGTACATTGCCCAAGGTATATTTCTATAGAGAAAAAAATCCTATACCAACCAAAGATGATGCCAACTTGGACCACAAGTCAAAACAAATGCAAGACTGTTATATTTTAACTGTGAAAAGATGAATACATGATGGTTACAAAAAATTGTTGATATGTGATACACTCATGGTATTACAATCCAAAAATCAAAGAAGTTGATCCAAGCTTGTTGGTTTTAGATAACATCCATTGAGACTATTACATGAAGTGGAGAAGATGCTCAGTGTAATACCACAATGTAACTCTTATAGTTGGGAAACAAGACTCTTATAAGTAGTCCATCATGGTTGTCAATTGGTGAGAACCCAATGGGATTAAATCACCATAGTTTATTTCTACATGTGTTGGTCCCACTTTAGAGAGCTTCTCGACTTAGAGAGTAGGTCAAATTATACACAAAATGTCTCTATACAAAAGTATTTTGAATTTTTTTTCAGTCTTGTCTAGAATAGCAGTCGGTCACCTTGAACAATATGGATAGAAATGGTCGAATTCCTTAATCAATAGACTAAGGAAATGAAAAACATATATCTTATTTGAGTACATTTATCCTTTTTGGAGATATTTGAAAACATAAGGAAAATCATATCTGGATTGTTGAGTCTTAACAAATTCATGCATTGGGTCATTGTATTAAGAGGCCCAATGACCATGGATTCAAAAGAAGAAGAGGATTGAACATGAATATTCATATATTTCATCATGATGGATGTAAAGTAGTACTTATCCAATGAGGTAATTCTTACTAATAGAAGTAATTAGTCTTGTCTATTCTGAAAAAATAATTTTATGAGAAAACTATGAAATACAATGTTTAAGAGAGTCTTAGAGACTCTAGTCATTGGGTCAAGTTTCACACACATCGAGTCCTGAGAGTCTTAGAGATTCTAGCCATTGGGTGAAGTTGCATACACATAGAGTCCCAAGTTAGTGATTTAGAGTCGACTCAAAGTCATCCTTTATGTAATGTAAAGTGTAGACTCCATCACATTGCCAGAGACCAATTGAACATCCAATGGTGACAAAGGTTTAAGATTTTGACAGAGAATGCAAATACATATTTTGAATGAAAAATTAGCTTAAACTACATCGCATTTCTAGAGACCATTCGAACATCCAATGGTGACAAAGCTTTAAGATTCTGATAGAAAATGAAAATAATTATTTAGGATGAATACTGAGCTTATACATACATTAAGCATTTAGATTGAGTTTTGCAACACTTGATTTAGGCATTGGTTGAGATTATTGAAGCATCATTGTGTTGTGAATTCTAATTGAGCATAGCACCATTTATACTTGTAGAGATTATATATTTTGAGATTTCACTACATTAACATGATAAGAAATCAACATATGAATAAGACAAAAACACATAGCATAATGAAAAGGTGATGACATAATAATGAAATGAATGAACCCCTCGGTATATGAATTGTAGAGCATATTACTCTATGTTGTGTAGAGCATGGTCCCCTAGGTTGTGACCTCAGAGATGAAGAATATAGAGAATTTTTAATAGGGAGAACTGATTGCATGGTAACCTGCTCACAATTGGATCATAGTGAGGACATTATTGTGTCGAAACAAGATGAGCACATGATGAAAAACTCGTTGCATCGAAGGAACTTATTGTGAGAATAGTATAAAAATTAGATAAGGGAGACCATTGTTGGGTGGAGGTAAAGTGTTGGAGACTCACTAGCTACACAAGAACCTATTAGATAGAAGATAGAGGCTAAAGAGTAATAGGTTCCAATAATCCTTCTATACATGCATTTTCCTATCTAACTAGTCATTGTTGTGGTTAATTTACCTATATACATTAATATACGTGGTTAATACATAGTGAGGATACTTCTATAGGAATAGAGTCCTAATATTTTGTTGCACAGTTGCTTTGTTGAGTTGAGGACAAAGAAAGACCTTGAATTTGGTGGAGATTTTGTGAAGCCTATTAGGCCTCCAATTATGTAGATATCATCACATATTAGAAAGAGAATATATGAATGTATAAAACTCACAAAGCAACGAAACATATTTAACAAATAGATCGTAATTAGGTGATGGTTAAAAGCACCCTAACCATCGTGGCATTGTTGAAACACTCATAAATGATTAATACAATATGAATTGGTTAACCTTATCACCATACATTTCTAAGTATATTATGTTATTTGCATGATGTATTAATTCTTGAAAGCATGTTAAAGGAACACCTTTCAACACTCTTTATACTCTTTACCTCTTGTCTTCCAAATTACTCTTTTTGCCAAATTATCATGTCCAATCTAAGATTGGATTCTATCATGTCCAATCTAAAATTTCCCAATGTTCACCATCCTCCTCATTATCTTTACATTCATGGTAAGGATAAAAGTTTGTAATATTAAAAGTAAATGAAATATCAAATTCATTAAGGAATTCCAACGTCATAAGCAATCTTTGAGATCTTTTTAAGAATATTACAAGGTCTAATTTTATTTCATTTTCTTGGTATTAGTTCCCCTGTGAAATATTTCCTTCTTCCAATGAGCTATCACTAAGTTTCCTTTTGTAAATGTCTTCACTATCTTTTTCACATCTTTTCTCTATTTGTACTTATCATTTATCCATTGCAATTGAGTCTTTACATGTTCATGTATATCTCTCATGTACTTTGCAAATGTTTTTGCATTTATATTATTGGCATGCTATGTTGTTGGAAAGTTTAAAGTCAATTAATTAGTTGTAATCTAGTTTCATTAGAATTAGATTTGTAATTAAACTCTCGAGGATGATCCCTAATATGGGATTGAAATGTTGAGGAAAAGTCTAAAAGTCCCTAACATAGTTTCTTATTTACAATATTTATTCACTGTATATGATGAACAATCTTGCTGGAAAGATTGCCAAATCTATCAAAGCTTTCAATGATCTTCCATTCACAATTTGTAAAGTTGTCTTTCATGTAGATCTATTGACTAAATTGTTGTGAGAAAATTTAGTCAATGCCAAAACAAATCCCATGATCCATGTTTATCTCCTACTAGATCTATGTAAATGCTCTCTACGAATACATTTTTTATTGTGGTTAGTTCCTCTTAAGGTTCTCTTCTAATCAACAAGTATTCAATGGTTCCTCTCAATTCTCCACAAGCAAATTGGGCAAGTGGGTACAAAGGCGCATATTTGGCAATCATTTGTATGAGAAGAGAAAACTATGTCCAATGTCAATATCCAAATCCAAGATGGTTTTGATTCTTAACCCCATGTGAAGGAGACCTTGTAGGTTTTTATATTGAGAGGGGGGTGAATCAATATCAAGTACAATTTAAAAACCTTTTTCAACTTATACTTTAACCATTCAATTATATCCAATGAGCAATGAACAATAGTATAAGAGTTTGTTGACGGGCCAATTTGACATGTCGTCAATTGGAAGAATAGATCTAGTCTGGGGTTGTCTAAATAACCCAAGCCGTTTGGTATAACCTATTCTGATGGGTTTAATGGCTCTATTAACCAACTAGGTTCCTAAAGATAGAAAAATAAAATAAACTAACTAAAAAAAAGATTCTAACAATCGACACAATAATTACAAATATTTATCTAAGAATGTGAATATATAAATGATTATGAATAGTTTATATACATTTTACAAGATTTGCATGAAATCTTGTGAAAATGATTGTTTGATAAAGTTTCTAAATCAAATATGAACAACACTTTTTTTTGTCTTTTTTTTTAAAGATATTAAACGAATAAATACTAAATGAATACGATTGAAACAGTGACACAAAAAAAGTCAAAGCTAATTAATGTAATCATTGTTGCATTCATAAACAACTTAACTAAATAACACACATAATAACATG
>ML801436.1:19273-30940 GCA_009831015.1 Picea engelmannii | reverse complement strand
CACCCAAGAATATATGAGAGATAATAAAACTTTACATTAAATCATCACCATCAACCAATCATCACATAGAACCTGATAATGCTTCTTGAGACTTCTTCAATTTCTACAATTCTTCAATTCTTGGAGTACTCTGATCCTGTAGAAAATATTACTCAATGTATTATCTAAAACTGCTCCAATTTTCACTCATTGAATACTCCCCAAAAAGAGGTTATAGAAAGAATGGTAGACTTTATTCAATTCTAGTCTATTCAAAAGACCCAACTTGTATAGCATGCTCCACGCTCAATATTTAACATCTGATTCTGAAACTTGCACACAAGAAAATATAGTTTGTACTCTTTCCAATGGAAGTGGTCCCACTTCATTTGAATTCTATATGAAGAAGTTATGATTGTTTTACCCGAAACACATGTTTATTGACTAGCTTCAGGACTGGTCACAAACCCTATCTTCCACAGAGTGTATCTCCATAATTATAGAGAATCAAGAGATGAACGTTTTACCATAGGTACCTTGATATGTCTTCTCAATACCATAGAGATTTCACCATCTGAATCGTTCTATAAAAAAATTTATAGCAAAACTGGTAAGATGACCTGAAAATAACATACCTTAGAACACATCACCAAAAGATTTCATCCTCCCTTGAAATCCGGCCTTCTTTTACTTCTTATTTCCTCTGAAATTCGACTTGTGTCAAATGAATGTATAATGATGTTTATTTATACCATTTATGTCACTTCCTTTTAACATTTAAGACTAACCTGACACTTTCTTATTTTGTAATTCTTTTCTTTAATTATCTTGAAGGCCTACATGTACTTCCTTCTTCAATTCACTTTTTCATCTTCAAAAATTCATTTCTCCTCAACCATGAGGATCCCCGTGACGTGCCACATACCACCATAAACAACATGATGTATACTATCCATTCATGGGTGTTGTATATGCATGTGTGTTGTCCTTCATGTCCAAATACCTTTATCAATCTTGCGGTCCAAAACCCATGACTAGGGTTGACATCAATGACAACAACCAATCTTCCAACAGTAGGGTTTTTACATGAAGAATAAGTCCACATTTTAGAACCATCTCGAAATACATGTTCTTTAAAATATGAATAAATCAACTCGGGAGTGTTCATGATCAAGTTTGACTTTGTAAATAGGGATTGCATAGGTTCTATCTGTTGAAACACACACTGGCACTAAGAGGGCGAGGGGGTGAATGAGTGTCTTGATCTTTTGGACAATTCTCACACTTTCTCAGATTACTTAAATTAACTAAATAACATATATGTATTTCAATTACTTATTCATAAATATATATAACAATTATAAAAACGCAAACTATATAAAGAAGAATAAATACCATATGTTTATTAAACTTGAATAACTACATATGATACCAATCATCAAACTACTCAACACCAACTGAATAAGAAAGATCCAACTCTTAGATACAAGACCCAACTTGTAGTTCTTAGATCCAACTGAGAAGTGAGGAATCCAACCCTCATAACAAGACCCAACTTGTAAAGAGGCACCAACCTGATAAAGAATGAACCTTCATTCAATCCATTGTATTTATGTTTTATCCACTGAGATACGTCGACGCAAGATTCGTTTATATAGTCTTCTAAAGGGTGTGACTTTGAACCAATGTGTCTTTTTATAATGAAACATTGCACCCTTTTGTTTAAGTAATAATAATGTTACTTTTAACAATAATTTTCTTCCTTTATTATTGATCATAATCCTTCATATCATGTTTATTCATTGATTAATTAAGTAATTAATTCTCCATTATCTCTTTTCAATTCACATTTCACAATACCATGGACAAATACCATGGGTTTTTAAACCAAGGGAAAATACCATTTAACTTTTTGACTCTTTAAGTAATTTCATTTTTTATCTTTTTATCTTTTAATACTCATTTTCATGCAACTTTATTTTTTACTTTGAATTTACTTTTTACATAAAGTTACATTTTTCATTATTTTACTTTCATATTTATTTTTTACATAAAAATCCGTTTCCATTTAACTTTTTCCTCTTTTGTATTTATATTCCATATATTAATATTAATATTATCCATTAATATTAGGGGTGGAAGGTGCGGGGGGAGTCATCTATGATTTCGATGGACAAAAAGCAACATACTTCTCATGGGGTTCGGGGAAAACAACCAACAACATAGCAGAGGCCCTAGCAATTTACATGGGGCTAAAACTGACACACAAACAAAGTATCCAAACTCTAATTGTAATAGGGGATTATGAAATTGTTATAAAGGAGCTTTGGGGTCTCTCAACCTCAGCAAAACATCCACTCAATGGTCTCAGTTCATGAATAAATACCTTGAAGAAGAAATTCACCAGCTTATGCTTCTTCCATATTCTTCGAGCTCAGAACACCAAGGAAGATAACCTAGCTAAAGCAACAAAAGGCCTGGAACATAGACGTCTACTCATCAACCAAGTATCATCTCATGTTTGGCTGCCTTAACTGCACTTTTTCATTTTCTCTTCCTCCCACTCTTAAGAACTACTCTATTAAGCCCTCTTTCCCTATCCTAACCCGTTCTCCCTCTATCCCTCCTCATATCCCTCCCTCACCCCCCTCCTCCCCTCTTTTTTCCTCCTTTCCCCCCTTCCCGACCCCCATGGTCTCCCCCCTCCTCATCCCCTCGCTCGAATGGGCCCCCACTCCCCTTGGCACGTGACCCCCCCTCATAGCCCACGTGCCTTCTCTCTCCCTCCCCGTGTCCTTTCTCACCCTGCACTCGATCGTCCTTATATTTGAGGATCTCCGCTTGCATTCCCTGACAACCAGCCATAAGTCTATGGTGTCATCTTTGTCCTCTCACCCCACACGAAGTCCCCTCTACTCGTGGGCGATAATGGTTACCGTCACCCTCAGCGGTTTATTGATTAACTACTCATGGTTGCTGCAACTTTCTCTCTGTTTCTTCATCTGTATCTTCAGACCACTTGTCCTTCATCCTGGTTGGCTCTCCTCTACTCTTTCCGTCTGCATCATTTTCTTTATCAGTCTCTTCTTCTTCTTTTTTGGTGCTTGCTCGCCTCTTCTACTCCTCCACTCCATCATGTGGTGGAGGTCTAGAGTGTCAGTGTTTCATCGAAACCTGCATAGAAGATCTAGCTAAAGAAAGTACAAACAAAGCTTATCAAGAAAGGAAGAGAGATTCAATATGGAAGAATGAGAAAATATATTCACACTACTCTAATGAGATGATGATTGATACATAGATCATGATCAATATGATACAATGAATGAGTGGAATACACTCATATATTGAGAAAAACATTCCATAATTAAGAAAAACAATCAAGCAATTAGCTTTCCTTAGAAATGCATGCATGCATAATAGTGATGGTAAAAATAGAACTAGTCAGTTAACTCCCACTGAATTAGTGTGTCGAAAATATAAATTTCTCCAACACACCCCCTGAACATCACTATGGAGTAAAAAATGAGTCCCGAATACTAGGCCATTTTAGGTACTCATGTACAATGCAACTAATGAACATTGAATAAAAATGAGAAAAGAGGGAAAACCACGTAAGAACAAAACCCCCCCTCAAAAGATAATGTATCAAAAGAAGAAAATGATAGCTGCTAGGCAACTGTGTTCTTCACTGCAAGACAATCCCACAAAGTATGAAACTTCATCTCACTGAAAATCTTCCTGAAGATGTAGAAATCTGTATGGATCTGATGAAGTCCTTTGGAAACCTATCGGGCCTTGTACCTCTTGATCCTGTGGACCCATCTGCACCTGAAAATATTCCTTTCTGGTGGAAGTGGAACCAGATTCCAAGTCTGATTCTATAGGAGTGATGCATACTCCTTCTGCATGGTTGCTTGCCATAATGGATTTCCCACAACCCTATTGTAGTTTTGTGGATCAGTAGATAGAACCATATAGAAATGCATGGGCATCACAGGTTCTGAAGCTGAAAATTCATGAGAAGGCTCCTCATGCTGAGATCAATTCCTCCTCGAATCCAATGGATTACCTACAAGGTTGTCTTCTTCATGAAGTGTGGTTTGTGCCTTCTTGGGCATCTACTGAAGCTTCGATGTTGGCTTCTTATCTGGTTGTACTACTTTCTTATTTCCATGTATAGAATCTAAGTGTATGGAATCATCTCTGATGTCTGAAACTTATGGAAGCAAAAGAGTATATGCATGTTGCATTCGAGGTGCATGCAAAGTACTCTCCTTATGTGTAAGTAAAATAGAAGAGTCATCATCAGAAAACTTAGTGAATTTATACAACCTTGACTTGTGATCCACATCACCAATTGCAATAATGGAATTGTCATGCATGTCAATTACTGAAACTGAATCTAATGTAAATTCAATATTTTTACCTTTCTGAGTGATCTGATAAACTGAGAGCAGATTCATAGAAAGCTTTGGAACATGTAGAACATTCTCAAAACTGCAATTGTGGAGTTCCACTCTCCCTTCTCCTGCTACTGTTACTGGAGTATCATCCCCCATGAGAATAGGGGGTATTGAGCATGGACTCAAAGAAGATAAAACTTCCTCTTTCGTTGCCATATGATGGGATGCACCAGAATCTATAATCCATGAATCAGATGAGGAAATAATTGCAACCAGAGCATGATGATTACCTTTCTTAGGAGCAAGATCTTCTTCCTTTCACTTCTTGACTCCCTCTGGAATGAACTTTCCAAGGTTGTTCTGTTGAAGTGCATGTGCCATAAGATCGATTTGTTTCTTCATGCATGTGGATTCTTCATGATTCATTTTATTGTAGTAAGTGCATTGCTTTCCCTTCTTCTTCTTCTTCTTGGAATCTAAAGAGTCTTTGGAACCTGAAGAATCATTAAAGGGTTTGGAATATCCCTCCTTTTTCGTTCTTTTTGGATGACCATTTTCCATCATGCATGGTGAGTGCATGTGGTTTGGGATCTTTCTTGAGGCCCATCTGTATGAGTTTTGTCTGCTCTTGTGTAAGAGACTCAATGAACTGAGCCAATGTAGGAATTTTCCAATTTGTTCCAAAAAGACATCTGCCAGAATGGAAATTGGAGACATATACAGTGTATTCTAGTCCTATATTGGCCATGATTGTTAGAATAAGTTGTTTCTCTTATGTAAACTTGTCAATACCACATTCACCCAAGCTCAAAATCAAATATTTAAATTTAGTAAAGAAATCTTGTATATTATCAAAACTTTTAGGGTCTAAGGTATTCAACTCTACCTCAAGCATATGACCTCGCATCTCATCCTGCTTTCCAAAGAGTCCTTCCAGGGTGGTCCAGATCTCGTTTGGAGTCTTGCATGAAACAACATGAAACCATAAATCAGTGGAGATTAACTCAAGAAGTATGCATGTGGCCCCATCCTTACAGTTCGCCCATCTCATCTTCTCAATCGTTGATGTAGGTTTTGTTTCTGTCGCCATCGTCAAATTATACAGTCCTTTCCTTTTGAGTTGGAATTCTGTCTTGGGCTTCCAATCAAAATAATTGTATGGTGTGAGGATTACCACCAAGTTTGGTTGTATAATAGTTGTCCTATCCATCTCTCCCACTGTTTCTAAGAACCCCTAAAAATATAATCTCAATCTGCAAGCGAAAAATTAAGAAATCACGGCAAAAAGGGCACTTGAAGTGAAAATTCGTATCAGTTTCAAGAGATGATATTCCAACTTACTTTATGATCAAACGGTGAGGAATCTCTCCAAACGGTTGAAAACCCACTTGCAAAATGGGTCGATTTACTTCTCACGCGGGCCCTTTCCTCAAAAACTTAATATTTTGGGAGCAATCACTGCTGAAAGGTACGACTGCGGATTCGTATCAGTTTCAGGAGGCTATCTTGCGGCTTACTTTCTAAGAAAACTCTAAATAATCTCGTCAAATGATTGAAAACCCACTTCCAAAATGGGTCGATTTACTTTCTGTATGGGTCGTTTCCTCAAAAACGTAATATTTTTGGAGGAATAACTACTAAAAGGTACGACCACGGATTTAGCTCACCGAAACCCTGATTTTCCTTACTTTTTGGATTGTCTGGCTTGCTCCAAGCACCATAGCTCTGATACCATGTCAATGTTTCATCGAAACCTGCACAGGAGATCTAGCTAAAGCAAGTACAAACAAAGCTTACCAAGAAAGGAAGAGAGATTCAATATGGAAGAATGAGAAAATATATTCACACTACTCCAATGAGTTAATGATTGATACATAGATCATGATCAATATGATACAATGAATGAATGGAATACACTCATATATAGGGCAAAACATTCCATAATTAAGAAAAACAATCAAGCAGTTAGCTTTCCTTAGGAATGCATGCATGCATGCATAATAGTGATGGTAAAAATAGAAAGTCTAAAATAGAACTAGTCAGTTAACTCCCATTGAACTAGTGTGTCGAAAATAGAAATTTCTCCAACATAGAGATCCATGTTCTTGCCCAAATTGCATCTCCAAAGACCTCTGAAAGAATTTTCGATCACTTCGAACAAAATGTAGGAAGATGGAGGAGCGCATAGACGCACGTCATCGAGATCTTCTGCAGGAAAATCAGAGGATACGTGAGAATTTGGCAGGTCTTCAGACTCAATTGCAGCAGCAAGAAATCTTCCATAACCAAGAATTGGCGATTGTTTTACGAGGAGTCAATAGGAATACAAGACAGATCGGGGTTGTTACCCAACAATTGGGAAATGCTCAGCAACCAGCAAACTCAGTTGGCACTGAAGAATCTCGGCTTCCCTCTTCTTTTCACTCTGAAGCTAGTAACGACCATCATGTTCCCATAGTGTCGAGCTTCGCAGACTGCCATCACGCAAAAGAGAACCCAAACCGCCATTATGTAGAGGAGAACCCAACAGAGGCGAATTTAGAAGCTTGATCAGTGGAACAACAGGAAGATCCCGGGCAGTCTCATAACTATGAACCGGGTCTTTTAAGAAATGTAAATTTTTGTTGTTGTTAAATATGTATATCGTCATTTTTACATGGCAGAACTACAGCTCAAATGAACCATATGTTATAGTTCTCTTAGGCCTAGATAGACATTTAAGCTCTTTCGGAAGAAGTAGAGGTGCTTGCACCCTGCCACATGTATTTTTTTGAAATTTTGTGGCCTTCTTTTTTAATATAAATACCACCCAACCATTTCTGTTAAAAAAATATATTATCCATTAATATTAACTTTTATATTAATATTCTCCATTAATATTTAATCTCCATATATTAATATTAATATTCTCCATTAATATTTAATCCATTTATATTTATATTAATATTTTCCATTAATATTTAATTCAATTTATCATACTATAGCCTTCGTGTCCACCCTTCTTTTCTATATCAAGCCCTCTTCAATTTGATCGCATTTATGGATCAAATCCTTATTTCAAACATCAACCAATTTGTGTGAATTCCTTCTTGATCCTTCTCTATAGATTCTTCCGCTATGAATTAGCTTCCTCTATAATTCCTTCGATTCCATCCTCTGGTTGCTTCGACCTCCATTATAGATTGCATCTAGCCTTTATCGTCGATTCTTGTATTCATGTCCTCAAATTCCTTTCACTAGGTCCATGTCTTCATATGGCTACGAACTATATTAGAACCGTCTGATCTTACTTCCTTTCCAATCATTCAATTCTCGTTGTTATTTTTCAAAACATCTTCGTCCAAATTTTCCAACTTTCGTCAGTCTATAGGCTTGCAGTTGGTTGAATTGTCTTTGACTCGTCTCACAGTCGATCGACTTGTCTTCGACTCGACTTGTTGGGCAACTTTTCTTGCATTCAGTCGAATTTTCTTCGAGGTACATTAGATCCACTTCTATATCAACTTCTAGATAATCGACCTCATTGTTGTTTGAATCGACTCGACTTGTGAATCGATGGTATCGATGCTTCCTCACTAAACATCCACCATTGACATTCTCAGCATCATAACTTGTTAAGGGGAATTCTTTTGTTCCTTCCTTTTCATCAACCTTATCAACATTAACATAACATATATCTTCATTTCCTGCATCAATTAAAATCTTTTGAATTGTCTCTCTTTAACCTCTTCCTCAGATTGAATAAATTGAGTGTCTTCTAAGTCACTTCTACATCTAACTCTTCCTCTGTATTTTCTCTGGAATCTACTTCAATTAAGATCTTCTAAATCATGTATGCCTCAAGGTGATCTTCCTCTTGACTTTATTATATCACTCTATAATTATGCCTCGGATAAGATGAATGATCTTACTGAGTTACTTCCTCGGACACTACTTTAATTAAAATATTCAGAATTGTCTCTCTTTGGTTTATGTCTAAACTCTCGTTAGTTTGTTGGTTCTGACAAACCTCCCGCTAACTCATTGAACTTCAAATAGTGGTCAACTATGTTTCATAATACTTTCATGTCCATATTTTCCATTGCACATTTTCAACAAGTATTGACTCCTTTTCATGTGAGATCCCCAACGGACCCAAGAATACATTTAACAAAAATGTACTAATACTTTGTGTCTGCCTCATAGTTTAGACTTTAGTCAAACCATTAAGTTGCCTTGTTATATCATTGCATGGAATAATCATGATCGTTTATTTGATTTGTGCGAGGTGACTATAGCCGTAGATCTCTTCGTGCATCTTCTCAAAATGGTGTATCATATGTTGACGTTATCTAGAGACACATGGCACTCTATCGTACTGACACGTGGACACCATGAATCAACCACTTCAGCTTCTAAAACGTCTAAATCCATGTGACATGTGGAATCAATATAGGATGACACATGGCATGCTCATATACTACCACATCATCATTCACATTGCCATGTCACCATTATCATTCAATGACAACATTGTCATGACTTATAGTTTATCCTTTGATACCACTCATCAAACATATCCTTGTTATTGTTTTACTGTCCATGTTTGATTCATGTTGCCATCAATGAAAACACACAATCAATCATGCCAACAATATCCCCCTTTGGAATTGAGGGAAAAATATATGTAAGACAAATGAGTTTGTACCTTTTCTCCCCCTATCATTGATCTCATATTCAAATTGGAGAATTGAGTTTGTTTTTAAACTGATGCCAAATTTGTTTTACTGCTTCTCTCCCCCTTTGACATCAATGACAAAGAGTGAAACTCTTACTGCTTATATCCCCCTGTGAATGTACCAGCTGCTATCTTGGTCTCTTGGGATTTTGTGTTCAAATAGGTAGTCTTCTTTGATACAAACTTTTGTAGTGATCAAGTCTTTGAAACCTAATCCAATGACTTCCTCATTTGATGACCAAATTAAATACTCCCCCTGAATTTTTATTGTTTCATAGGGTTTTATTGTCTTCCTCTTTTTTCATAAAGGAAAAGGGTGTGAATCTTACTGATCTTCTTGATCTGCCTATTTATTCTTCTTGATATTCTGATCTTTCACAAGAACACCAATCGATAATTTACAGTGATACCAATTGATCATTACTAATTGATTCATACCAATTGATTTAATTTCCATTCTACAACCAATCGTTAAGGTATGTTACCAATTTTAGTTCTTTGATACCCAGAGATCTTGTTGCTCTTTGTTTTTAATCAATTTTCCCTTTTCATGCTTTGTCATTATACATTTTGAACTCCTCTATTGCTTTCAAATTATTTAGTTGATGTGATTTCTCATTCCTCATCGAGAGACCCTCCTTTTTTTTTTTTCTTTTATGAATTCTTCAAGAAGTTTTTTGGATCCTTTTATGCATCTAGGAGAGCCATGGTAGGAAGATAAACATTTTGATTCTCTTGGAGCTTTGTCTTTTATGAATCTTTGTATCTTTGTTCTGATTCCTTTCTCCAAATATTTCCATGAGGCACTCTGTTTGTTGGACATTTCCTTTCTAATTTTTCCTTTGAGATTTTCCATCTCCTGTTTTCTTCCAAACTTCATTAGATTTTCTTCATAAATTGTATGGATTATTCCTCATGGGTTGGCTTATTCATTTCCTGAAGTCTTTGGATTTGTGACCAAACCTATCACAGTTGTAGCATATCATTGTATGAAAAAACTTTGATGTGTGCCCAACATAATTGCATTTCCAACATCTTATTAAGTTATTTGACCTTCCTAAATTTCTCCTTTCGATACTCATGCATCCCAATGCTTTATGACCAAATTTATGACAGGAAAAACACTAACCATTGAAGGTGTTTCCATACTCAAGTCTGTTTTGATATGAGAAGTCTATCTTTTGATATGATTCTTGGTTTTGAATTTTATAGCTTCATTTCTTAATAGATTTATGAGCTTGTATTTGTTCTGTGACTATACTTTTTCCCTTTTAGGAGGATGAGCCTTCCTCATGTTTGTGATTGGGGGCTCATTTTCCACCTTCTTTCTTATTGTACCCAAGACTAGTTTTGTCATTGATTGGTCTTTGGTTGTTCCAGATCCTATCAAGGATAGGTGAGTTGTTCTGGAATTTGACAGTTCCATTTGTCTTTTCATTCTTCTTTTTGAGGTTGACAACTTCCAATTCCAACATGTGACATGATTCTTACTTTTTAGTCAACTGGATCTTCAGGGCTTCTTCAATTTCCTTAGCTTCCTCAAGTTGAGTCTTTATTCTGGTGACCATTTCTTTTGTTTCTTCTAATACTTTTGTGCATTTATTGGGCTTTTCATATGTCTTCACTTCTTTCACTTCTTTTGTTAGATCAACAGCTTCAGTCTTCAATCTTTTGATCTCTTCTTCTTTGTTTTCTAGTTGAATCTTTCTCTCATGCTCTTCATGGTTATTTCTTTCAGATTGATCTAACTGTTGTTGTAGGAACATATATTTCTTTTGAAGTTTATCCAACTCTTCTAGATTGCACATAATTGTGTATTCAAGATGGTCAATAACATCCCTAGGAAATTTAATATATAAACTATTTTCTGGTGCCATATGAATCTCTTCTAATGCACCTATACGATCAGTCTTAAGATTCAGTGGTTTTTCTTTAGTGATCACTGAGATATGCATCAATTCCTTGATGGAGGTGTCTTCTTCAATGATGACTGGGGATTGCATCAATTCATTTATGGAGTTGTCTTCTTTATTGATGACTAGGGATTGCATCAATTCCTTGATGGAGTTTATTCTTCATTGTTGACTGGGTATTGCATCAATTCCTTGATGGAGTTGTCTTATTTTGTATTCTGTACTTTAATATGATAGGAATTCTCTAGCTAGAGCCATAATACTTTAGCAAAGGTCTAGTGTCCTATATGTTCTTTTACTTGGTCTGACAATCCATTCTGGATTGATTTTAATGCCATTGAACTATTTCTCTTTGTTTCTTTTGTAGTTTTGGATATGTTCTTTGAGGTAGTTAAGTACCAAGGCTTACATATTACTGAGTCTCAAACACCATATCCTCTTGACTTCATATACCATTTCATTCATTCCCTCCATAAAGAGTAGACAGTTCCATCAAATAAGGGAGCTTCATTTGTGGAGAGAGCCACATGTCCACCCATTTGTGTATTTAGGAGGATCTTCCTTCTAGTGATTAGACTGTTTTTCTTGAAGAAAAATTGGGTCTGATACCATTTGTTGAAACAAACAGTGACACTGAGAGGTGGGGTGAATGAGT
>ML801436.1:9060-19086 GCA_009831015.1 Picea engelmannii | reverse complement strand
AATGAAACATTGCACTCTTTTATTTAAGTAATAATAATGTTATTTTTAACAATAACGTTCTTCCTTTATTATTATTCATAATCCTTCATATCATGTTTTTCATCGATTAATTAAGTAATTAATTCTCCATTCTCTCTTTTCAATTCACGTTTCACAATACCATGGACATATACCATGGGTTTTTAAACCAAGGGCAAATACCATTTAACTTTTTGACTTTTTACGTAAATTCATTTTTTTTCTTTTAATACTCCTTTTCATGTAACTTTATTTTTTATTTTGATTTTAATTTTTACATAAAGTTAACTTTATCATCATTTTACTTTCATATTTATTTTTTACATAAAAATTTGTTTCCATTTAACTTTTTCCTCTTTTGTATTTATACTCCATATATTAATATTAATATTCTTCATTAATATTAACTTTATATTAATATTGTCCATTAATGTTTAATCTCCATATATTAATATTAACATTCTCCATTAATATTTAATCCATTTATATTAATATAAATATTCTCCATTAATATTTAATTCAATTTATCATACTGTATCTTTCGTGTCCGCCCTTATTTTCTATATCAAGCCCTCTTCCATTTGATCACATTTATGGATCAAATCCTTTCAATCATCAACTAATTCGTGTGAATTCCTTCTTGATCCTTCTTTATAGATTCTTCTACTATGGATTAGCTTCATCTGCTATTCCTTCAATTACATCCTCTGGTTGCTTCGACCTCCATTATAGATTGTATCTAGCCTTTATCGTCGATTCCTACATTCAGGTCCTCAAAGTCCTTTCACTAGGTCCCTGTCTTCATATGGCCACGAACTATATTAGAATCGTCTAATCTTACTTCCTTTTTTATCATTCAATTCTAGTCGTTCTTTTTCAAAATATCTTCATCCGTATTTTCCAACTTCCATCAATATGGAGGCTTGCAGTTGGTTGACTTGTCTTCGACTCATCTCGCAGTCGATCGACTCGTCTTGTCAGACGACTTGTCTTGCAGTTAGTCGACTTGTCTTACAGTCGGTCGACTTGTCTTGCAGTCGTTCAACTTATCATTGAGCTACATTGGATCAACTTCCATCTCGACTTCCAGATAGTCAACCTCGTTGTTGTTTGAATCGACTCAACTTGTGACTTGATGGTATTGATGCTTCCTCGCCAAACATCCACCATTGACATTATCACCATCATAACTTGTTAAGGGGAATTCTTATGTTCCTTGCTTGTCATCAAACTTATCAACATTAATAGAGAATATCTCTCCATTTCCTGCTTCAATTAAAATCTTTTGAATTGTCTCTCTTTAACCTCTTCCTCACATTGAATAAAATGAGTGTCTTCTAAGTCACTTCTACATGTGCCTCTTCCTCTATCTCTTTTTTGGAATTTGCTTCAATTAAGATCTTCTGAATCACTTCTTCCTCAAGGTGATCTTCCTCTTCCTCTGATTTTATTATATCATTGTGTAATTATTCCTCGGATAAGATATTATGAATTATCTTACTGCATTACTTCCTTGGACACTACTTTAATTGAAATATTCATAATTGTCTCTCTTTGGTCTCTGTCTAAACTCCCGTTAGTTTGTTGGTTCCGACAAACCTTATGCTAACTCATCGAACTTCAAATAGTAGTCAATTGTGTTTCATAATACTTGCACATCCATTTTTTCCATTTCACATTTTCAACAAGTATTGAATCCTCCTTTTCATGCAAGATCCCCAGTAGACCCTAGAATACATTTAACAAAAATGTACCAATACTTTGTGTCTGCCTCATAGTTTATACTTTAGTCAAACCATTAAGTTTCCTTGCTATATCATTGCATGGAATAATCACGATTGTTTATTTGATTTGTGCGAAATGACTATAGTCGTAGATATCTTTGTGCATCTTCTCAAAATGGTGTATCATATGTTGACATTATTTAGAGACATGTGGCACTCTATTGTACTAACATGTGGACACCACAAATCAACCACTTTGGCTTCTAAAACGTCTAAATCCATTTGACATGTGCCATCACTTTATAATGACACATGGCATGCTCATACACTACCACATCATCAGTCGCAATGCCATGCCACCATTATCATTCAATGAAAGCATTATCATGACTTATAGTTTATCCTTTGATACCACTCATCAAGCATATCCTTGTTATTTCTTGACTGTCCATGTTTGATTCATGTTTCCATCAATGACAACACACAATCAATAACACCAACACTATCCAATTATAAGTGTCATTATTCGTTTTCGAGAGAATAGATACACAGACATTCCCAAATTCCCAAATTTCATGGACATTTACTCTATTTTTGTACTAAATGAACCCCTAGTAGTGTATCTAAAGAATAGAACTATTTGGGACATGCAAGTCAAACTCCAGTGATAATAGTGTGTCAATGAATGATTGTGAGAGTGAGTGGTCATGTCAAGGTTAATATAAATGGGAGGGTATACCATTTCCAAGGAAATATTTATTAGGAGTTATGGTATAATAGAAAGTCAACATAGCACTCAACTTAACTTCATTATCTCTCCATAACAAAATTAATTCATTATATTATAGATGAGAAGTTAAATTCATTATAACTTATAGAATAATTTTACTAATTTACTCACGGTTACATTAATACTCCCTTCGCAACCAACTGCTATGTTCTACGTTAAGCTTACCATGAGTGAGGTGTGTTGTAATCTTAGTCCATTGTAATTTATGTTGTGTGTAGAACTCATTCCCAAATTGGCTTGGTTACTTACCTAATTAATGATTTTAATATTATTTCGATTAAAATTACTTTTTTTCTTGATTATTTTGGTATAATTTCATATTTTCTTATTTGTCTATATATATAATTCCAATAAAAATTTAATAATATATTTTTGGAAGATTTTTTTTTGAGAAATACACAACAATGTTTAGGGTATTATTTCATAATATTATATTATTTTGTCAATTGGGTTTAGTTTTAGTGGTTAGGAGGAATGATCGTTATCCTCCCTATCCAAGATCTAAGATCAACATGTTAAACTCTTAATGAGTATATTATTGTAATGATTTCAAGTCTTTTCATGAAAATTTTATTTAATAATTAAAATATTTATAAAACATATGAAGATAATAATTGTATTAAAGTCCACTCCATATTCTCTTTAAACTTACGTTAAATAATATATGTTTAGTATTTTAAAGTTGTCATGAAAACATCCAAACATAATAATTAAACATATAAAAATAATAAAAGATATAAGAAACCCATATCAATACTTACATAAACACATATTTGAATTGTGGACCAAAACCCATCTCCTTGATGTTCTCCTCCTCTTTTTACTTAGATCACTTCACAACCTCTAAGTTAGAGCCATTTAAAAGGCATCTACATAAGTTAGAGCCATTGAAAACGTGTTTTAGTTTAATATACAACTCACAAGTTAGAGCCACTGAAAATTCATCTACATTATATCCATGGACAAATAAATAAATCCTTGGTTAAGAGATGTCCACTGTTTTTACAACAAATATTGAATATGAACAGAAAATAAGGCTTTTATAAGAACCTTTGGAAGAGTACACCCCTTGTCATGCATTGAACAATCGTTTCACCTTAACAATTCCTTGTCGACATATTGGGCATGCTTTACCTTCATCCAACTCTATCCTGTAATGCAAAATGGCAATGTCATGAAAAATAAATCTTTGAGAGGAATACTGAATAATTTGCAAAGAACAAAGTGAAATTCCATTGCTTTATAATTGGGAAATAAGTGGGTATTTAAAGTGAAATTCCATTCCTTTATAATTTAGGTAGAATATATGCTTTATTTAGGTAGAATATATGCTTTATAATGTGGGTAGAACAAATGTGTTAGAAAAATATTTTCATAAATTATAATGGAATGTTTTTAATGTTTAATATAAAAACAAATCAATTATTATAGTATAATGATGATTAATGTTTATTTAAATTAAATTTGGTTTCTTGGATCTTAAGAAGGTAAGAGATTATTTGGATTTTTTTTTAAATTTATTTTTGTGTTAAAAAGGCATTAAGAGAAGTGTTCCAAGATCACCATAATTTTGTTGAGTTAGAATGTTATCATACTTTGGTTGAGTTAAAAGGTTAGGAAGGTTGGTATTGTGACGAATCTTTGAAATTGAGATCTAATCTGGATGTATGTTGGACATTATGAAAGAAAGTTATTTTCATCTTCAACCCTCTTAGTATCACAAAGATACAAAGTATTTCATCCCACAATGTTTTGGGAATTGTCCAATGCCCAGTTTCACTTTTGGAGCTCATGAGAATTTGTTCTTATTTTAGCAATGTTGATTTTCTTCTTTACACTAATCAAAATAGAGAGATAATTTTGATCTTCTAGATTAGGGTTGATCACCTCCTTATAATATCGTAATTTTATTTTTCCCTCTAACTCTTTATCGCACCACAATTTATTTATAAATTTAGTTGTAATAATATTTTTAATATTATCTTCATTTTCCAATATGATCTATGCCCTTATTACCCAATGGTTTAACCAAGACTAGACATATGTATGTCATCCATGCTTGAGTCGAAGGTGGTTTTCGAAGAATTTTTGAAATAATTTTTGGAAGCCTCTTGTCTTGTCTTCCCAAAATAAAATAAAATAAATAACAAGTTAATATAGGTTTATTTTAATTTTAAATATTTTAAAATGGAGAACTTTGTACTCTCCCACCCTCATGAGAGTGGGGTGATATAAGGGAAAAATTAAATATGTTTTTCGTAGTATCACCCCCCATGAGGGTGGGGTGCGGAGTGATATTAGGGAAAACTTAAATATGCTTTTCCCTAATATCACTCCCCACCCCACTGCACCCTCCCCTCATGGGGTGTTTTTCTGTCTCTTTCAATACTTAACAAATACATGATTAAAATGAATATATGTTATTTCTAATTATGTTGAATATGTTTGGGAGTCTTAGATTTGACAAAAGGTGGTATTGACATTTGAACATATTATTCATATAGTGCAACACTTGGGAGATTCTTACAAGGCATGAATATTAATTGCATTAAGATGCATTCCATAGTTTTAGTATCACAAAGATCTTTATGTAGATACACCATATGTGGGTAATAATAATAAAATGAAATGTAAAAAAAAATGATATCCAATGTTTCATTTTCACAAGAGATAAAAATACAAAATAAACTAGCATAGGCCCATCTTAAGCCCTATTCTTTCAACTATAGACAGGGATTTACCTATCGAGATGCAAACCTCAAGTTTTTGCACACTCAAAGACTTTGAGTACATTGGTTTGCACCTTGAAAGATTTGATCTCTCTTGTCACTTGATAAATCTAGGGTTAAGATAGATCTATGCCAGTAAGACAAGATATCCCCATTGTGATATTTTGTATTGTTGTAAGAATAATAGACTAGGATAGATCCATCTTAACCTTGAATCTACTAGGCACTAAGAAGGATAAAATAAAATTAGATGCAAACCTCTATGCGCTTAAAAGCTCTAATGTTAAGATGGATCTATGTTAGTTTATTTTATTGTGCTAGTTTTTTAAAACAAAGAAGTATTAGAGGGATGCCAATTTTTTTCTATCTTTTTTTATTAGCTTATCCACCTACATGGAGATCTCTCCTGCTACGGATTGTAAAATCATCTTTATTTTCTCAATGTTGGTAGAATATAAGGCTTACATGTGTAATAAAGTCACCTTGGTGACTTAGGCTAAAAGATAGGTTTTTCAATTATTGCTAGATTTTAGGGTTTTAAACAAATATCACCTCTCAAACTCTATATAAGAGAGGTGAACCTCATTGTAATTTTCTATAGTATTTCATAATATAATATTGTGTTATTGTTCTTAGTTATGTGACTAATCCTATGTAGGGCTTCAACATTTAGTTATCTATCACATTTTGTAATATGATATCACAACAAGTTTTTTATCTGACCTATATAGAGATCAAGTTGTGAGGGGCAAATAGTCAGTTCAATGGAGAGAAGCATGCATTTTGATTGGATTCTACCATCTTCATCCTACCCACCATTTGCATAGAAGGGAGACACCAACGAATCATCTTTCTTCCTAATATGCGAAGAGGACTACATTCGTCAGTTAAGAGAAATGCAAACCAATATATGAGACATATTGAAGACTCCATATGATCACTGAAACATACCATAGCTTTATGAATCCCATGAATCATGAACCTACAAAATGTATGTTGAATACATCATTTTTTCTCATCTACCAAAAAATGAAAAGGAATTTGTTGTTGTTGTCTTATGCGGTGTTGTGGTAGCCAACATAAAATCATTTTTTAACATGAAGGACCAACTGATGTACAAAATATGTACAACAATCTCCATCCATCATATCCATTGTACATTGTTGTACATCATTTTTCCACTGTTGGTGAATTCTCTATAGGATCAAACAGCATTCATAGAGGTATTTCTCTCCCAAAATACCGACACAATTTAGACACTGAATTTTCTGAAAATGGAAACACCTCTAGAAAATTCAATGGTCTGAATTTCCATACTTGAATGAAAATTTATATGCATTTGATGAACAAAAACATGTGGGGAATAGTAGAAGGGATAAACAACCACCTACGTCATATCCAAATAAATTACTGGATTGACAAAGTAGAGATGATAAATCCAAAGTTATTGTTGGTCTTTCTCTCTCAAACTTTGAGTTGCATCATGTTGATCTAGAAAAATCCATCCAAGGAAATCTTGGGTAATTTGAAAAAGTTGTTTGGAGAAAAAGAAGTGAATGCAAAGTTTTCTCTAAAACTACAATTATTCATATTCAAGATATCTATCAAAGTCACTATGTATGGCCACATAATCAATATTAGATCTCACATCAGACAACTAGATGAAATCAAAGTTGTGGTAGAGGAAGAGGATGTCAAAGCCATTTTGTTAAACAATTTTCCTTCTCAATACAACAATGTCGTTTTTACTCTCAGTTAAATGTCTTCACACACTCTAGAAGACATGATCTCATCTCTCTTAGTTGAAGAAAAGGGAGCAACTACAAGAGATTCAGAAGGAGACTCTCAGTCAAAGACAACACTATACTCAAATAAAAGGATGTGAAAGAGAATGTGAGGTAACAATGAGATTGAGTGTTACTACTATGGAAAAATAATTCATACAACAATTAACTGCAAAACCCATGCCAATGGTCTTCTCAAAGGAAAGCTTAAAGAATAAAAAAATGTATTCGTTGTTAGGGCCTTCTCAAGGGAAAGCTTAAAGAATTAAAAATCGTATTCATTGTTGGAGTTCCATTGGACAACGACAATGGTGATGACCCTACTAAAGAACTAGAATTGTTCTCATTTTAAGAAGCCCATACTTTCGAGATAGGGAGTGGTGTAGGGGAGGATAGACAATTTTTCAATAGTTTGGGATACTTGTGGATTGGAGAAACTATATCTCATTAGGGTTATGAGACATGCATGTGGGGATTGTTGTTCTATAATTCAAGAGAGATATGGGATTTGGAAATTTAGTATCATACCTTTACGAGGGTTAAGAGAAATTTCATGTGCAAATGATGTCCATTGATGTTGGGAACTTGGATTACAATTGAGAGACTATACCTTTTAAAGGAATAGGGAGATTCTTGAAGGAGTATTGCTAGTTCAAGCATAGTTTTCAAAGAAGAAGCATCTAAAGAATGTTTGATTCTATTATTTTAGTTTTCAGTAAATGTGTTTGCATTCAAAGTGTATTTCATTTTCAATAAGTTTTGGTTTTAGTATTGCAAGCCTTGAGAGTGTTAGAATGTAAGGCTTAAATGTGTAATACAGTCACCTTAGTGACTTAGGCCAAAAGAGAGATTTTTTTGGCCATTATCAACTTTTAAGGTTTTGGACAAATATCACCTCTCAAGCTCTATTTAAGAGAGGTCAGTCACATTATAATGACATGAAGTATTTCATAATATAAGATTGTGTTATTACACTCAATTATGTGACTAACCCTATCTATAGTTTCAACATTTAGTTATCTAGCTCATTTCGTAATAAATGCAATGATATAAATCTCATAATTTAAACAACATAATCCATAAGTAAAACAATCATGTAATCAAGTAGACATACCTTTGAGCACAAGTATAGCATGTTGCACAGTGTCCACATGGAATGAAAAAGCAGTTTCGTGGTTCATCATAACAAATAATGCATATTTTTCCATCATATAAATCCTCTGCAGAAGAACTTAATCCCGATTCTTGGTCTTGCTCAAGTGTTCCATAAGTAGAGGATTGACTTCCTGATTCTTTGGGAGGTAATAAAGGTGCCCTTTCTGTTTCTTCGACAATTTCTGTTTCTTCTACTGGTCGATCTAAATGCCCCATAACTTTAAAAATACAATACACTACAAGGACNAGTGTTCCATAAGTAGAGGATTGACTTCCTGATTCTTTGGGAGGTAATAAAGGTGCCCTTTCTGTTTCTTCGACAATTTCTGTTTCTTCTACTGGTCGATCTAAATGCCCCATAACTTTAAAAATACAATACACTACAAGGACGACAACACCTAACAAACATATAACATAAGACATAAATATCTTAAAAAAAAATGTTATACAATTTTTAAGCAAATACTTACACTATGTTAATCTTAAAAAAACTATATAAATATATTATTATAAAAAAAAAACTATTATAACTACCATTTCAAAAAATATAATGGAAGATGAACCTTCAATTTCATATGCATGAGAATTTACCTAAGATGAGAATATATGTCAGCAAACGAGCCCCATAAGAAAGTTCAACGTACCACACGTTCATCACATCCTAGAATTTCAATAACATGGTTAATTGTTTTTTTGGAAATTCTTCTTATATAAAAGTGGTGCTTAATAAATCTTTTATTAAAAAAAAAAATTCAATTTAAATTTGAAAAATACTTATTTTTCAATAAGTAATATAAATAATCAACCACATACATGTGTTGTTTGCTTTAACAAAATATATAATTGATAAAAACAAACTTATGCAGAAATCACAAATGCAATGATCTATGATGACATCACATTTAACAAGATGATACTTATTTAATATACTTTTCAATCAAGGAAAGGCGGCTTACAGTGAACTAGTGTTGCAAATGGAATACATACAACTGCAAATCAAAGCCCTGGATCACATGATCACTATGCTTAAAAAAAAAAAATCAGAGGGACTGGATCTCACTCAACCGCAAGAACATTACTAACAGGTTTTGGACGGAGTGGCTAACTATCCTTCAGTTTAATTTCTCAATGTTTTGTTTAATAATTTTTTTGTTATTTTCACTATACTGGCCAATCTAGGCCAGCCATCCACCAGTTTATATGTCAGCCCTTAGGCCAAAGGTATCTCAATTTTTTCCATCTTCAAGATAAGGCTATGCCTCAATTTTGTTATCTAAAGATTATTAGATTCAAGAACTTAAGAACCTGTTATATTGTAGTTGGTTTAGTTTTTCAAATGGTAGGTTAACAATCCAATTGATGTAATATTATCTTATTCTATTTCCTTTGCATTTGCTTTGCATTTAAATTAATGGTCTCTTATAAAAAAAAAAAAAACACATGTTTTTAATTCTTAAAATTACTTTAAATTACATTAAATATAAATATAAAATTCAACATAACATCTCAAAAAACACTTAACACTTCACTATAAAATAGCATATGAAATAACTTTTGAAAAGTGACATTTAAAAACTTTCAATCCATATAAAATAACTTTTTGAAAGTGGCATTTAAAAACTTTCAATCCACTACTTCTAAAAAGTGTGACTGTATAATTGGAACATATTTATACTTCTATTAATCACTGTGAGTAAACTTATTTCCCTATAATTATGTAATATTGTTCTAGAGCATGTGATGTGTGTATTGGATATTTATAATTATGCAATATGGTTATACAATATCTGATGTGTGTATTGGATATTTAAATCTATAAATAAATT
>ML801435.1:117040-157642 GCA_009831015.1 Picea engelmannii | reverse complement strand
CAACAAAAATGACACCATTTATGGTACTCTATGGATACCACCCTCCTTCCATCACTTCTTCTCTAAAAGAAAAATCTAAGGTTCAAGTAGTGGAAGATCACATCGAGCATCAACAACAAGTTCTCCAAATATTAAAGGACAACATGACCATGGCACAAAATCGCATGAAACAATAAGCAGATCAACATCGTAGTGAAAGAAGTTTTTAAGTAGGGGATTGAGTGTTTTTAAGACTACAATCATACAAACATATGTCCCTCAAGCAAGCCAAGAAGGATAATAAATTATCACCAAAGTACTATGGCCCTTATAAGGTGTTGCAAAAGATTGGTACTGTGGCATACAAATTGGAGTTGCCTGCATCTTCACGAGTACATCCAATTTTCCATGTTTCATGCTTAAAGAAGGTTATAGGTGACAAGATCCCAGTTCAAATTGTATTTCCAGAACTTGACGAGGAAGGAAAAATCATATTGGAGTCAGAATCCATCACTGACACAAGAACTCGCCAGTTGAGCAACATATCCATTTCAGAGTATCTCTTTAAATGGAGGAAACTACCTGCTGAAGATTCCACTTGGAAAGATGAGTCTTTTATACAGAAGCATCCAGAGTCACTCAAGCGTTGCAGACAACACTTGTCTCAAGGGGAGGGGAATGTTAAACCCTAAATAGTGGCTCATTACCCCTTAATTAGGGCATATTACATTAATAATGTTATTTTATTTATGTCGACTTTATTTCATTAGTTGTAATTATACCTCCTAGTCTCCTATATATACCAAGGAGACATTTTCATTTGGAATCATCTTGGAATTGTACATTTATGTGGGCAGAAGGAGGTTGCCCCCTCGAAGAGGCTTATTATTTGAATTTCTCTCTTTTTCAAGGCGTTGAGTACTTATTCTGAGGTTTTTCTATGCTATATTGATATTTGGTTCTTAACATTCCTAGAACCTCTAAACGAGGATTTGGAATCTATAACCATCCACACTTCACAACCCAAATCAAAGGATAACCAAAGGCCCTTTGCTCATTCACAAACTTCATATTTATGCTTGTGCTCCTTGGCTTTTAGCCTTAAAACCTCCCTCACTGTTCATACTTCAAATATAATGCTTCATATTCCAATGCTTTACAAAAATTCGCTAAGGACAATAAATATTTCACTACATTTACAATTTTTTTAAATCACGAAATAGAACCAAAACTAAGAAAATGTAAGAAAATGTGCAAAATTGCTACAAAGCCAAAGATTCACCTCCATCACATACCCCATATAACTTGACAAAGGAAAACTAACCAATATTATTACAAAATTCTGAACAATCCTTCAATGCCCTCGAATGCAATATTGAACACTTTGCGTTATATGCAGTGATTACCATTTAATATAAATTGTCAAACAACATATTGTTAGCCAGAAAGAACAAAGTATACTGTGGAATAAGAACCAGTATTATGGAATTCCAAAAGTGTATACAAAAAATCTTTTATGCAAGATGTTGATGGCATGGACTTCCTCCTTATCACTAGGAAATATTACCAGGAAGAGAAATTCATCCGGAGAAATTGCTACAGACCAAAAGGTTGGATGAGACTGCCATTAACCACAATTCTAGATGAAGCTTATTGAAAAAACATATTGATGCCTGGAATTCCCATCGCGAACAGTGGAGGAGCTCTGATCATATTCCGTGCGATCACGTTTAAGGAAAGCCAGTGAAGGAGGGCGTCATAAAGAGGCGGAGTTCGGACCAAGGGATTTGAGAATTGGGAGGGACACTCAATCAAAATTCTGAGCTCAAGATATAGACATACAGTCGGCCATGGCGGCCAGAGAAGCTTCGGGCAAGTAACATAAATCGCTCGTTCTGCTAAACATCCGGGTTGTTCTTTTTGGTCGAAATTTGGGCATTTTATCACAGAGGCTCTACTTCTATGCTCCATTTTCTAAGCTCCAGTATCACAGGCTGCCCGTGTCGCGGAACGCCTGTAATAAGGTCCGTGGGCCTCTCACAGTAAGCTTTTCTGGCTCTCATGGGTTCTCGCGACCGAACTTTGCAATCAGAGGGTTTGGGATTTATATATCTGGGGGTTCGAAGAGACGGGGGTTTAAAATTTTGGTAAATGCAATGACCAGCGATGATGACAAGAGAAAAGCAGCCGCTGGAAAGGGAAGGCACATGGTATCAAATCCTGAGCGATTGTGGGTGTCTATGAAGGCACGAACAACAAGAATGACAGAGGTAAAGACAGGACCTTCCTCCAAGTGTTGGGAGGTGGGAGGAGGTCTCGAGGTCAAACCCTGCTGGGTCTCCGGGACGAAATTTGTAATGGCTGCTGTGCTAGACTGGATACAGTGAATGTAAATGATATATATCTCTAATATATATAGAGATAATTTCTCGTGGAAAAAAAAAAACAAGAATGACAGAGGTGGACTTAAAAAGTGACGACAGAGACGTGGTGGTTTAGAGTGATGTACCTTCGCACAATTATAATAAACATATTATTTAAATTGTATTTGATTTTAAAATAATTATAATAAACATATTATTGCAAAATTTAAAATAATATATACTGTTTTTATAAAAGTTTAATATTATATTTCTCAAAAGTATTTTAAATTTACAAAAAATATTATATTTGAAATTTTAAAAAAATAGACAATTAAATATTAATACCATCAAATTTTATATCTTATTATATTTTGTTTTCTCTCACACACAAAAGGCATAAAGATGATCATTATTACCATTTTCCATCTTAAAATTAGAAAAAGGAGATTAAATTTATCGACAAATATACATTAGTGCAAATAAAATTAATATTTATTATGTAATTGAATTATGAAAATTTATGAATTATTTAACTAAGTATTTTAACAAATGTTTAATTAATAATATTTATATTATATTTTGTTTTCTCTCTCACACAAAAGGCATAAAGATGATCATTATTACCATTTTCCATCTTAAAATTAGAAAAAGGAGATTAAATTTATCGACAAATATACATTAGTTCAAATAAAATTAATATTTATTATGTAATTGAATTATCAAAATTTATGAATTATTTAACTAAGTATTTTAACAAATGTTTAATTAATAATATTTATAGAATTTTTTTTAATTTTTAAAAAAATGTTTTAAATAGTTTTAATAGTAATTATGTTTCATTAGCATATAAGAAAATGTCAAACAAAACATTAATTTAATTAGAATGAAAAAAACTATTATCCTCCGATGAAGCCTTTTTTTCTTCCTTTAAATCAAGTTCTTGACTTGCCATGCACTCCTTCTATGGAGTAAAAATTGAAATACCATTGCATATCCACTCACTTCTATAGTCACATAACTTATACCATTACATTTACATAAAAAAAGTGAACTTACATCAAGTTCTTAACTTATCATGCACTCCTTCTATACAGGTGAAAGTTGAAATGCAATAACTTATACCATTACATTTACATAAAAAAGTGAACTTACATCAAGTTCTTAACTTATCATACACTCCTTCTATACAGGTGAAAGTTGAAATACCATTGCATTTGCATGCACTCTTATAGTAAGAATATGAAATATCATTGCATTTACATTAGAAAGTGATCAAGGCTTATAAGACTTATAAAATTATAGTTTTCCAAGTTTTCCAACTAAAAGGACATGCTCATTAGTAAAACACATTTGACCCTACAATGAATTACTTGTAGTGCTCATTATAACAAGTGCTTATGCCCTCACTTGCAACATTGCAATTATCATCAAATTGTAGAAAAAATGTTTATAGTATCATGTAACTTTGTATCCTACTTTTTTCAAAGATGCTATTTATTTTCTCAAATTTAATTTTAATTTTATTATTTATTTTAAAGATGTTATTTTCATGTTTAAATATATTTTCATATTTTGATTCACGTTTTCCAACCTCTTATAACATTATATTTGAAAATGTAATCGATTAATATATACTTTCTTTCAATTTCTCTTTATTTTGAAGCTTTATACTAACCTATTCTTTTATTTTCAAATAGGCTCATGGCAAATCTAAAATGATCCCATCCTCCTAAAAAAAATATAGAATGCTCTCGAGTGAATACTTCATAATAAATTAATGTCCCCAAAATATCATGTGATTTTGGTCGTTTATTTCCATGTCATGGCCTTTGTCAAATGTGTAAAGATTATAATTATATATATGAAAGTAAATTAACTAATTTTTAATACAATTTTTTTTTTTTTTTATGATAGAAACATATATATATATTTTTTTTCAATAAATAAACTATATTGAAAATAATTATTATTTGTACTTCAAATTTTAAATTTGAAGTACAAATAAATTTTTTAATGTGAATCCGATTTTTTTTTTCAGTTTATGGATATATATGGATCTCCCTTTTTCTTTGAACTAGTTGCATTTACAATACTTTCTTTTCTTTTTATAATTTGAACATGCTAATGATCTCATTTTTTCTTTTAACTAGTTGCATTTACAATAATTTTTTTTCTTCTTATAGTTTGAACATGCCAATGGAATCACTATTGCATTTTTCATGAAGTGTGCATTTTAATTGTATCCATCATTTTGACTTGTACTTTTATTTTTACAAATCATTTCTCATAGTTTGAACATATCAATGCAATTACTGATGCCTTTTTCACGAAGTGTACATTTTAATTGTACCCATCATTTTGACATGTAGTTTATTTTTACAAGTCATTAGACTATTATGCAATCCCATATATTTTATTTTTTTGGTAAACACACCAGGAAAAAAAATTAATATTGATCTTTTAAATATTTACAAAAAGTTTGAGTTGTTGGCATGCCACTAGGGAAACCAAACCAGCAACATAAAAGGAGGTTCTTAGTCCACACTGTTTGTCTAATATTCTGAATTATAAACTAAAAAACCAAAATTGTAAGGGAAATCTAAAAGAGAAAAGACTACAGGATACTTCCCTTACTCCTCATGTCGAGTACATTGATTAATGAAAACAAAAAAAAACATGGCCACATCAGCTAATCAAATGCATGGATGTCTGACATAACGATCCTTGGTTTGCTCAGGGGCCAAGTTGGCCATGTTGTGAGGAGCCGAGGAAGTCACGACTGTGCTAGATGAGGGAAGATGTGATAACACTTCTCTCATCATCATATGAATTCCATCTAATTGGATATTCATGGTATTATGAGCTTCCTCCCTGGTCTAGAGCATTATACCCAAGAGGATTTGTATCTGACAGTAGATCTCAACGATTTTCCAATATTTAGTTTCACGCGACCTAGGCGTACCCATGAGGGGAATCCATTTGCTAACTACCTCTATCACCTCCTGGTCCGTTATCATAATATGATCCCATCAAACAATACCCTTGGCCTCTTCCAAGTGTTCTTGTAAATGGGTAGGAATTGTTGCGAAGAAGTTGATTGTCACGTCATCAGCTTCTTGTTGCACCTGCGAATATGGAACCACGATATCTGATTGTTGACACATATTATTAACCGAAGAATGGCCTCCCCTGCAATATCCTCTCAGATAACCTTGTCGCGGGGCCATTATACCCTAGGGGTCAGTTAGATAATAATGACTCATTAGGGATTCCTAGAGTTTAGGGATTATGTTGGGGGTAGCTGGAGGAGGTTGAGATTTTCCCTCAACTTCTCCCACAATAAGTGGAATAAGTTGGATCTCACTCCAACTATTTATGTATGTATTGTATCTGAGTTTATTGGTACAGTAATACAAACTGTTTTCTGTTTTGAGCTTAATTCTTCCAATTATTAACTTGGTATCATAGCTGAGGATCATTAATGTTTGGCTGAGCTCTGGAGGCAGATCTGTGAAGCCATCTGCTGTGCAGGCTTAAGAAGGTTAATTCATTATCCATTTGTGCAATGGTAGCAGTGCGTGTCAGAGAGATAACAGACAGCTAGTGCGTGTAGAGAAGGGAGCCGCCAGAAAGCTGAATCGCTAAGTGAAATTACCGTGAGAAAGTTGAAATACGATCTGTTGGGTCGCCAAGCTGAAATTACGTTGTTGATGGGTCGCCAAGCTGAAATTACGTTGTTGATGGGTCGCCAAGCCTGCAATCACCAGGGATCTATAGATTCACTGCTGCTAGGTTTCGCTGCTGCAATAGAAGATTCACAGCATATAACCTGTAATCTGTCCATGCATTAACATCTAAAAGGAACGTTGCCAGAGGAAGGAAAGCTTTCATTTGCAGAGGTATTCATTTTGCATTTTTTATGCCAGAGGAAGGAACGTTGTCAATTGCAGAGGTATTCATTTTTTGATTTAAATCTGTGTTGATATGGAAAATATTGCATTGGAAAAATTTAATGGTTTTAATTTCCATACTTGGAAAGTAAAAATACAACTTCAAATGATGCATAAGAACTTATGGGGAATAGTAAAAGGAACAGAGAAGGCACCTACAAATCCCAGGCAATTAATTGAATGGGAGAAAATAGAGGATAGAGCCAAGTCCATTCTTGGATTGTCTCTTGCAGATTCTCATCTAATAGATTTTGAAAAATCTTCCGAAGAAATGTGGGTACAATTGAGTACAATATTTGGGGAAAAGGCTGTAAATGCCAAGTTTTCATTAAAGTTATAGCTATTCAAGTTAAAAATGCATGATGAAGTATCACTATCTTCTCACATAAATGATCTAAAGTCTTTGTTAGCACAGTTGGCAAATATTAATTGTAAAGTCGATGAAGATGATGCAAAAGCAATCTTGCTGAATAGTTTGTCTCTAAAATATGACAATGCTATTTTTACTTTAACACAAATGCCCTCTCGAACTCTGGAAGACATGATTTCAGCACTCTTAGCAGAAGAAAAGAGGATGAAGGAAGGTGACTTGGAAGTCAGTTCAAATTCTGAAATTGCACTATACTCCATGGGAAGAACAAATAAAAACATTGAATGCTTCTACTGTCGAAGACGTGGACATATAGCACTGAATTGCAAAACTCGTGCTAGTGATCTTTTAAATGGAAAACTGAAAGAATCAGCTAACATAGATGAGGACTCACTAGGTGCTATGCAAGAATACTCATCCAGTGATGATGAACCTTCTAAATCATCTCTCAAGTTGTTCTAGAATAGAGTTATTGTTTATGCATGTTAGAAATATATTGTAAAAAAAACAAAAAAACTTTTGATTCTTGTTGTATTTCGGTGCTCCAAGATCATCAGTTTCGTGTTATCTTTGTATTGTTGAGTGTAAAAATGTCATTTTGTAAGATCGATTACTGAATGTTTCAGTATCGAGACTATTCTTCGGGGTAGTTTAGAATCTTTGATCCTACAAATGCTTCAAAGATGGTCGGAAGCAGTTTTATTTATGCTGGATGAATTGGTAGCTCGAAGATGATGGAGAGAAAGAGCGTGTCTATGAAGTTTAGAGATGGGTGTAACTGCATATGAGGATCAGTGAGACAATTTGTGTTGTAACCTTTTGTTATGTTGTGTAATGTAGTCATTAAGGGGGGCAGTTAGATAATAATGACTCATTAGGGATTCCTAGAGTTTAGGGATTATGTTGGGGGTAGCTGGAGGAGGTTGAGATTTTCCCTCAACTTCTCCCACAATAAGTGGAATAAGTTGGATCTCACTCCAACTATTTATGTACGTATTGTATCTGAGTTTATTGGTACAGTAATACAAACTGTTTTCTGTTTTGAGCTTAATTCTTCCAATTATTAACCGGGTCTGCATTCAATCGACTCTTTCCACCACCTCTAAGGGTGGCATTCTGAATTTCCCTCCAATTATGGAAATATCCCTTATTATCAGACCTGGAAAAACCATGGCGCTGAGGCAGTCTCCTACGAATATGGTTAAGTCTTAAATATCCTATTCTAACACTTCGAGGGTGGAAAAAAGACTTAGCCATTATGATAGAGGTAAAGATCCCTTGATTTACTATATTTCCTCTCATGATAAATGGAATTAATCTCCCCCCCTATGAAGAATTTGGTGATTATCCTCGCCACACATATCTTGGGAGCCCTGCCATGTGAAGGTTGTTGTTTGCACGTGAGAAATATCTTGTCTTAGATATTATCCCCCTTCCTCATTAATGTTTCCTTCTATGGGGTTCCACCACTCTTTATTATTTTTATTTAATGTCCTACGAACCTCGACGCCAACTGTCCGCTCCATCTCAGGATCGTTTAATCCTAGGTTGGTTGGAAGTACCATCACACTATGCCTCTGGTGAATTGTCAAAGTTGCATCTCTCTGCCATAATTCCTGACGACTAGTGCAAGAAGCCCTGATGGCCTCCGGCGCATCTCCCTAATGTCCTTGGGGTCCTCCATTTCCTCGGTTCTTGTGCCAAACACCCCATCTGAGAGGGGCTATTCATTCAATGTTAGTTCCAAACAGTTGGCTTCCCTTCTATTTCCTAAAGTTGGGTTCCATGATTCATCTCATCTGTTGCCAACTAGGTTAACTCCCTCATTAGCTAGTCAATCTGCCAACTTGTTGGTTGTCCTCATCACATGGCATGGGATAATAACCTGAATGTGTTGGATTATATCTACCACGCGTTCAAGACGTGTTTCAAGGCACAAACTATTCTCAATATTCAAGACCGGCGAGTCTCTTTGAATGTGCTTCATCATGTTGATTATCACCTTTGAATCCCCTTCTACTACCACTATATCTTAGCCATTTTCCTTAGAGATTTGAAGACCTTATTCCAAAATTAAGAGTTCCATTGTGTTGTTTCTTGTAGATCCTAGGTTCCCAACATAAGTTCTAATGATCCTGCATGTATTAACTCAGAAGGAACCTCCCATCCCTTCCTTGTTGAGGTTCCCTTTCACAACCCTATCAAAATTTAACTTAAAAAAATCATGGGGGGGTGGAGACCAGCTTGAGGGAGATGAGGCCCTAGGTATAGATGGATTTAGGAGGACCAGGACCGAGCTCCTGCTAACTGTGAAGGTCTTAAGAATCTAAGTCTCGTACTGATTGGAGTTCCATTGGTCATCCATCCAAGGTTGAACTGCTATTGTTTCCTGGGTATTTTTGAGAATTTGTTTCCATATTATTTATGGGTTATGTTATTAGTTTCTAAAGAATATTTTTTTGCGCTTTTTTCATGTCTCCCACAGTAGAAAACCTAGGAGAATCCCCCATAGGATGTTCACTATGGGATTCTAAGTTATGTTGGTTGGCCATTCTTCTAGGGTTGAGGATATGGAAAGTATGTTGTGTCCCAGTCGGTGAAACAATGTCTCCAACTGATCCCATAAATAGTTGACCCAAGAGAACCCATTGAGCATGTGTTTGATAGTCTCTTATTGAGCTTTGTAGAGAAAACACTAAGAGGGACCCTGGAATCCTTTTTTCCAAAGGTTATCCCCGGTCAAAGTCTTGTTCTAAATTAGAAGCCAAAGAAAGGTAGAAATTTTAGGCCATAACGTTTTTTGCCATATTATCTCCCAAATATTCAGTTTGGGATCATTGTGGAAGTTGATTGCTAAAGAGTATTCCTATTTTATTAAGAAACCCCCCCTTGTTGTCCATCCCCAACGAATGTAGTCTTCCTTGGGGATAACCTTGATTCTCCTATTGATGAGGTCCTCCCATAATCTATTTAGGGTTTCTGGGTCATGTTCTCTTTCCCACTCTTCCTTGGGGAGCCACTTGCACCACCCATGTTGATTTTCCTCAGAGGACAAATAATGTGCCACCCTTGTCTTCCCTTCCCTCTGCATTTATTCCTTGATACTTTCGAGTGTTGCCTTCTCTGACCATTTTGGTGATTGTCGCCATGAATCCTCCCAAAATAAGGGCTCATGTCCATTCTCGAGTTCCCAAAAGCTATTAGTTTGGATCAAACCTCTATTGTTCCAAGCCATGTTCCAAATGGTGGAGCCGCTTGGGGAATTTTTCATACAGATTAATTTTCCTTCTTGTTCATCACTGGCATATTTTTACATCCATAATTGTGTCCATTGGGAGCTCTGGGTTGTGATCCAAAACCACCATAATTTTTCTTCTAGAACTTGACATAGAATTTCTTGGTCTCGCAAACCTAGTCCTCCTGCCAACTTGGGCTTGTATAAGGAGTCCCAGGAGATCAAATCCCACTTTTTCATTTCTTTGGTTCCCCCCAAAGGAAGGTTTGATAAATCCCCCATATCTCTTTCAGGATAGACTTAGGGGATTCTAAGACAGAGAAGTGATAGATATGCATAGTTTGGAGGACCGATTTCACAAGGGTTAATCTCCTAAGTACTTAGCAAGGAGATTTTACGTTGAAACCCAAAAATCTCAGTTAGGTGGGTTTGCACTAGGAGGGAATATTAAAGAAAAACATATGAGATTTACTTTGGTTTATTAGCATGCCCGAGGATTCTGAGAACTTAGTTAATAATTACTTAGTTTGGAGTTATTCTCATATGGTAGGAATCGTCATAAGCATTGTATCATCCAAAAATTGTTGATGTGTAGCTAGTTTGTCTGCTCCATGAAGATTTATGCCTTTCCATTTTCCCTAAGTTGTTGTTTCTTGTATCGATAGAACCAGAGCTTCCACTAATAATATTAAGAGGAAAGGGGATAAGGGGTCTCTGTAATGGATTTCGCTTGAGGGGGAAAAGGTTTGGGAGGGAGAGCCATTTACCATAATCAAGAAAAAGGAGGAATTGACAGAGGACATGATCCACTTAACCCACCTAGGGACAAAGCCAAAGGCTAGAAGAAAACTTGAGATATTGTCCCAACTAATACTATCATATGATTTGGCTAAGTCCAATTTGATCAAAAGGCTAGGTTTGTGTGAGGTATTTAGAGAATGGATATGCTCATGGGACATAATGATATTGTCTAAGATTTGGTGTCCCTCCATGAAGCCATAATGTTCTTGAGATATCGAGAGGGGGAGGATGGGTTTTAGACTATTATCAATGACTTTTGGGATAATTTTATATATCACATTACACAGGGCTATAGGTCATAACTTGTTGGGGTCTTACCCCTTTTTCTCTTTGGGGATGAAGGTTAGGAAGGTAGAGTTAAGGGATGGGAGGATATTTTGAAATATTATTGAATCTTCGACTGCTTCCAAGACTTCATGTTTAATCATAGGCCAACAAGCATGAAACAATTCAGTAGTAAAACCATCTGGGCATGCAGATTTACCTTTGGGAATTTCCATTATGGCATATTCCACCTCCTACATGGTATTTTCCCTCATCAGAGATTCATTGTGGTCTGACGTCACCATCCGGGGGATATATTGAGTTATCTTTTGGACTGCTTCTTTCCAATCCTTCTATGTATATGTTATCATAACACTATAATAGTTCACTAATTCAGTTTCTATGTCCCTGTGTTTGAACATGAAGTTCCCTCTGGAATCCCTGATCAAGGTAATTTTATTATTGTTCCTATTTTGAAGCATATATTTATGGAAGAACTTACTATTTCTTTCCCCTTATTTGATCCATTGTACTCTGGATTCCTGTCTCCACATTTGTTCCTCCTAATCCTCTATGATGGAAATTTGAGCCCTTAAGCTAGATTCTCTTTCTATGATTTCATACGTGCAACCATTTGTGATCATTTGTTGTTGAAGTTATTTCATTTCCTATGTTAGTTGATGTTTATCTATGAATATATTTACAAACTCCTCTTTATTCCATTTTTTATCTTTCTTTTCATATTTTTCAGGATTTGTTGCAGACGAAAGATAAGAGATCCCGAGGGAATAACTACATCTTTCCACCATCCTTCAAATTTATCCTAGAGAGACTTGTTATTTATCCAAAATGGTTCGAATCGAAAGGGTCGATTCTTTGGAATAGTAGGGATATCTATAGAGAGGCTTATAGGACAGTGGTAAAACCCCTTTTATGGGAGAATGGACGTTTCAATAGTGAATTCTAGGTGAAAAAGAGATTCAGAAAGAAGAAATATATCCAGGAGAGAGGAAATATGGTGAGTACCTTTTCTATGATTGTTCCAGGTATGAATTCCATTAATGGGGTTCCAATCAACCAAATTGAGGTCAGTTATCATCTCCTTGAAATGAATTTAATCTTGTTTCAGTGAGGAAACTCCCCCTTGCTTCTCCGAGAGAGATGCGATAATATTTAAATACCCTCCCAAAATCTAGGGGTGATAAAAGGGAAGAGGTATGAGATTTAATAAGGATTGGATAAAGGCAAGTTTATCTTATAGAATTTGTGTCCCATAAACATTTTTTACTAGGCTAGTCTAATCTAATCCTAGGAATTGGAAATTGTATGAGAGGGAATGTCTCATTGCAAAGAAGTCTGAGAGAGTAATTTCTAAGGGGTTTCATAAAATTTATAATCCTCCAAATGCTCCAACTACATTTGAGGCTACACAATTGCACCCATTCCAACATTTAGAGGCTATTTTTACCATTGATTCTATTGAACACTTGGTTTCTTGGATCATTATAAATGAGGGTTTTTCTTCCATGAATATAGTTTTAAGATCTCTATGTTTAGTAAGGCCATTGAGACCTTTAATATTCCAAGATATTACTTTCATTGGGAAGGGTTTGGTGGGGAGGAAAAAATTTCAACCATTCTTTTTATTCTACCTGAATTCACCAGAAGTTCTCCTAACTCATGAAGAAATATTTTGTTAGAAGGTTGACCTCTCTTTTTATCCTCTTTAGTTGATTTCACTGATTCTTTAGCTGTAGAATGTTTAATTCCTAGAGAAGAGGAATTTGAATGTTTACCTTTTTGAGTGCCCATTGACTTTTACTTATGCTTTGATTTAAGAAATGTTGACTTTACGAGCTACATTTTCTTTTCAGGTATTTTGTGGACTTCTTTCCTTTCATATGTTTTTGCTATGCTTTGAATATCCAATTCCTCTAATTCCATATCTTCAACGTCTTCCAGATCAACTTTGTTATCCACTGTGAGTTTTATTTCCTCATACATGTATTTTGGAATGGGGATGGTCTGATGGTGAACTTCATATGAGTTCCCATGTTGTTTGGGATATGAGACTAGTGTCCATATATTCCTTTTGGGTTGGTTCTCCTCGGGGTATTTATGGGTTCCTTCAATCTGGCTATTCGTCCCTTGTTCATCCATTGTAGCTATATTTTTGAAACAAATACTCATTCGGGGACCTTTAGGAGTTGGTTATTGTACTAATTTCCATAAGGTTTTCCTCTTGGTAGGAACTTTTTGAAATCCTTAGACATCCTTTTCTGGCTACACTTTGGGTGGGTCTGGGATTTTGTTTTAAGGGAAGTCTTTGAACAAGTGGTCATGTTCATGGAATTTACGAAACTTGAAGGGGATATACTCATAATAAAGAGTTTGGATCCACTCTGAATCCTGAAATATAAGACCAATCGAGGCTGGTAGGGATCTTGAAACATCCATATAAACGCAAATTTCAAAATAAGAAGTATATTCACCTTAAATCTTTGCAGCAACAGTTCGGACAAAGGATCCCAAGGTGTTCCCAATACCTTCAAAAATATTTAGGTGCCAATATACTTGGGGAAGGTAGTAAATTCTAATCCAAACTGAGGCTACTTTAAAGTTCTCCTTCTCTATACTAAATTTTTCTTTCCAGATTCAAACATAAATACCTGTCGAATTGAAGAAATACGAGCCTCCTTGAAAAATTATTTCCTAGTCTTTAGCCAGATTAAAAACCATTGTGAATAATCCCTTGGATCCCAACTTGAGGTCAACATCTCCTTTATCTTTCCATCAGGTTTTGATCCACCATTGGAGGGCCTTATCTGAAGGCCATACTCCCATAAATTTGCATATAAGAGCATGGTATTGTATGAATTGGATGTGTTGTGCCATCGTTGGAAGATGGATTTCATAATGGGGAGTTTGTGTTGTTTTAGGAATACATTTGAACACCTTTTTCTTTGAATATGTCTTTTAATTTAGATTTGGATCCCCTAAGGACCGTTGATTGGGATCTACCTGATGTTCCTCTTCCATTGGAGTAGGGATCTCCGAGATATCCTTGTTTTGTTTCGTAGCCACATTAGTTAGGATCTTAGATGATTCTGGCATCTGGTGAGTTGGGTGGTGTCTGTTATCATCTACCACATTCTGAAAGGATGGAGCAACACCACCTCTAGCGGTGGTTTCCATTGATATAAGGTTGGTACTTCATAGAGTCAAAGAGTTAGTTACAGAGTGAATCCCCATGATCATGATCATCTTACCTCACAATACCATATATTAGTATTATTAGTATTATTATTATTTATTATCTAATGAATTGGTAACCTATTTCTATTTATAATATTTCTATGTTTATTTCTATCATTGATGTTTTTCTATTATAAAATTTTAGATATATTAGTATTTATATGCTTTCTATTCATCCTATTATTAAAATTTAAATGTTTTATAGATTAGTTTCATTATTTAATATAGAGCATTAATAATAGGTACGAACCAATTTCCATTTTTTTTAAACTTTCATTTTTTTTTGTATTATATAGAGATTGAAAGATTTAATTTTAAAATTCATGTGTAATCCATCATGATTCATTTCATAGAGTCACCAAACTCTTTCACATTTTGGTTGAATGGACCAGTACCCTTCACATTTGGTTGCATGGATGGTCCCTCTTGGGTTTTATGCCTACCGCTATAAGTTGAGGAATTAGGGCCATCTTTGTTGTATAGAGTAAACATCAAGGATATTAGGATTATCCCCTTGAGTATGGTAGTTGAAACTAAATATCCATTAGAGGTGATGAAGAAACTTATGAATATGAGAACTACTATTGAGATAAGAGTTGGCACAACATCTGTTATCACTCCAAGAAATCACTCCCTGACTGTAAAAGGGTGTAAGATTGGTAACCTAAAAATATCAATAATGTGGAGGAAAAAGGATCAAATCAGATGACATTATAAACTCAAATCCATTTAGAAATACATCAGTCACTTGAAAGACCAAGGATTTCAACTGTGCAACTCAGAAGGTTTAAATTAATGTGTGGAAACATGGAGAAGACTCATTATGATAGCAGACATACCTATACAATAGAATATGTGAATGGCCAGTAATGATATGTAAGATACTCTTCATACCAACAGAAACATATAAAAGATTGCATATAATATATGGCCAGACATAACAGGAAAATATTTGTAACTTAAGCTTATGAGTGGATTGATAGGATAACAACTATCTGGCATTAAGGAAAACATCAGAAACAATGTATAAAGTTTAATATACCAATGAAGAGATGGAATGACAGCCTTCTGTCATTGAATATACATAAACTTAGAAAGAAAAGAGATGGAAAACTAAGTAAACACAGTAAAAGAAGCTCGATGTCACGATATATTAATGGACATCTCCAACGAATAAAAAGTACAAGTCTTTAAGAATAGAACCACAGTCCTCAGTTTGTTTTTCCCCCCCTTGAACTACGTCTCTGTGGGATTTAAATAAGCTTTAAAAATCATTTTCAAGATCCTCAAAATATGGATTTGATAACCTCTTTTCCTATCTCAAATTCGAATTTGTGAGGTGGCTGGAAAATACAGAAATTTATGGAAATATGCTACTCAAAGATTGACCTATATCTCTCAAATAAAAACAATTGTGTAAAAAATAGAAGATTCTTTTGTATATTTGTTTCTTTTGAGAAAAAAACCTCTCTCAGTTCTTTAATATTCTCTTTCATTTTCCCGGGATCTGCATTTCAAAAACATGTGTCAAACAGGAAAATTCTGAGATCCAAAAATTAGGTCTTAGATATGGATTTGATTCTCCCAATCTATGACACCTGTAGGAAAATTGAGAGAGGTTATTGTTCTTTGACGTGTTAGTAACAAAATCCTCTGCCTGTTTCTCAAAATTATTCTCCAGTCGCTCAGAATCATCATTTGAAAATGATGACTCATCACAGTAAAAAACACAATATTTTTGAAAATGCAACTTCATCTTCTTATCATATGCCTCCAAACCTAGCAAAGGAAAATTATCTGTATCCTATAATTATTATCCTTCATTAATTTGATACCATTCCCACTTATTCTGGAGCTCAAAAAACACGATCTAGGTAGAAAGAATGTGATTCTGGACTCTTCTGCACTTTCGACGGCTCTTTAGTCCTGTATTTACCCTTTTGGCCGCCGAAAAGGAAAACTTTCGGCGGCTCACTACACTGTGAAAAAATCCATTTAGCCGCTAAAAGTTAAAATTTAACTTTTGGCATAAACTGAGATACAAATTCCTTTATTTATTTATCTGATATGATTTATAGCCTTTCTTAAATACTTTAAAGCTTAAGATTTATAAATAATCTTCTATCTCATAATTGTCTTATCATGTGATGTCAAAATGATTCGGAAATCATTTTTGATCGCTAACATATGGCTCCAACTGGGATGGAGACCTTCCTGCAAGGTTTCCAAGAACCACAGATCTAATGCCTTTCTTGGAAAAATCAAAATCCATAACTTAGTCTCTAGCGTTTCATTGGTTATGGAGTGAGTGTTCCATGGAGTCAGCGTTCCATTGGGCATGGAGTCATCCATATCACCTCTTTTTGAAAATCTTTCATGACCTGTATAAATGATCTCTGTACATATTCTATACTACCTTTATTCACACAATAAGACTGCTACATCTATTGTAAATGGAAGAAAATAAATGCTCGAGCAACAAGCTTATTTCCTAACCTACTCTACCTTAACCAGCTCTGCAATTTGGTTAGGTAAAGACAAATTTCCATAGCAACCATCTAAGAAATTTTAAAACTAAAATGATCTCATCATTTTCACTGATCAATAGCTTATGTTTGCAATGCAACACCAGTGAATAAAAGTCATTCACAAAACTGAACTCACCAGGAAAAATGTGCAAGCCTAAGAAATCTGAAACTTTCAAATTTTTTGAAATGTATGATTCTATGAAAGTTGCCACTAGATCTTTGAAACTGAATTCAGAAATATGTTGGTCTTCAAGAAAAAATTGCACCTATGTAACTTCTTTTCTTCTAGAATATTGATGACTTTCTTGTTCTTTTGTGATCACCTTGTTATCATCAAAGACTATGCCTTCCTCTTCATAATAGTGCTCAGAAGATGATGACAGAGCAATATTTGAATAACAAAGATTTTGATCAACTCCAAAAATATAGTTGTCTATACAATCATGAGTTATCATAGATTTAACTGCATTTGTAAACTGATCATAAACTTTTCATGAATACCTGTCTCTGGAATGTTCTGGAAATGTTTAAGAATCTGAAATAATTTTAGTTGCTTGTTGTTGTTCCGAAACTAACTCATAGTCATTACTTTCCAACTCAAAATCTGAACTCTACTGACATTCTACTTGTTCAAATAGATAATGGTTTTCAACATCAACCTGCTTTGGTATTTTCCTTGAATCATAAATGTTCTCCTCTACCTCTAAAACATCTTCAAAGAGAATGCTTAATGATGAAGATTTCCTTTCTAGCAGAAGAAGGGTAAGTTTTGAATGCAATCCCATCACATAATATATCATGGCAGTTGTTTATGTAGGTCTGATCTCCAAGGGAATACCTATCATGGAAGTTGTTTCTATCATGGTAGATGCTGCAAAATCTTCGATTGAAAGTAGGAAAAGTTTCATTATGTTCTCTCTTCAAAGCATAGAAATCAGCTAGGCAAGAGTTTGGTGTTTTGTGTTCACCCCAATGTTTCATAAAAACATCCGAGAATTCAATCCAAGCACCAATAGAGTTAGCTCTTAGATTCTTGAACCATATAGAAGCATATCTAATCAATGACTTAGAGAAAAATCTCATGATCACATCCTCATGAACAACCTACAAACGATCAATAAAATCCTCAAAAGATTCAAAGTGCCTCTCAACTGAAGCATGATTCTCTCCAGAAAACTAAGGGAGATATTCATAACAGTCAAGAGGATAAGGATGAAGGAGGTAAGGTAGTCTCAAAGGTTTAAACATATTCATACTAATTTTAATTTGGAAGGTTGTGGGTTGATCATGAGGGATAGAAGGTTGTTGACAAGGTTCAGAACTAATACCAAAATATGTTGAGCTCTGGATAGGGTTTAAATCAGTTTTGATTTCTTCAAGGTTACATGGATGATCAGTTTTAGAAGGAATTTGAATATAATGATCATGCTTATGAATGAGCGAGGGCAAGAAAAATGATTCAACATCTACAATGCAAGAAGGATGCAAATCTTCTTCTAAAGATGGATATATAAAATATAGATGATAATCTTCAGAATGTACAAAACAAAGGATAATTATTTTAACATGTGAAGGGAAAAGTATAAAGGAGCTGATAAATAACAACAACAGTCCATGAAGAAAACTAATGAACTGATACCTGGATTTAGAATCTAGTCTCTTCATCTTCTGTCAACCAGATCCTTCCCAGTGGAGTCTTGAATGTGGAGTCGCCAAACAAATGATTACAGTCAAATTTTATGCCTGTCTATTGTCTTCCATCAAGAAACAGATCTATGTCGTTCTCCCAGGGAAACTCTGCTTTTACTTTCATTCCCCGACAACGACACCATTTTGTTATCACTCCAAGAAATCACTCCCTGACAAAGGGTGTAATCTTGGTAACTTAAAAATATCAATAATGTGGAGGTAAAAGGATCAAATCAGATGGCATTATAAAATCATATCCATTTAGAAATACATCAGTCACTTGAAAGACCAAGGCTTTCAACTGTGCAACTCAGAAGGTTTAAATTAATGTGTGGAAACATGGAGAAGACTCATTATGCTAGCAGACATACCTATACAATATCATATGTGAATGGCTAGTAATGATATGTAAAATACTCTTCATACCAGCAGAAACATATATAAGATTGCATATAATATATGGCCAGACATAACAAGAAAATACTTGTAACTTAAGCTTATGAATGCATTGATAGGATAACAGTTATCTGGCATTAAGACAAACATCAGAAACAATTTATAAATTTTAATATACCAATGAATATATGGGATGACAACCTTCTGTCATTGAATATACATAAACTTAGAAAGAAAAGAGATGGAAAACTAAGTAAACACAACAAAAGAAGCTCGATGTCAAGATACATTAATGGACATCTCCAAAGAATAAAAAGTATGAGTCTTTAAGAATAGAACCACAGTCCTCAGACTATTTCCCCCCACCTTGAATTGTGTCTTTGTGGGATTTAAATAATCTTTAAAAATCATTTTCAAGATCCTCAAAAGATGGATCTGATAACCTTTTTTCCTATCTCAAATTTGAATTTGTGAGGTGGCTCGAAAAGACAAAAATTTATGGAAATATGTTGCTCAAAGATTGACCTATATCTCTCAAATACAAACAGTTGTGTACAAACTGGAAGAGGCTTTTGTATATTGGTTTGTTGTGAGAAAAAAACCTCTCATTTCTTTGAGATTCGCTTTCATTTGCCCGGGATCTGCATTTCAAAAACATGTGTCAAACAGGGAAATTATGAGATCCGAAAATTAGGGCTTAGAGATGGATTTGATTCTCCCAATCTATGACACCTATAGGAAAATTGAGATATTTTATTGTTCTTTGACGTGTTAGTAACAAAAGCCTCCACCTGTTTCTCAAAATGATTCTCGAGTCGCTTAGAATCATCATTTTAAAATGATGACTCAGGACAGTAAAAAACACAGTATTTTTGAAAATGAAGCTTCATATTCTTATCATATGCCTCCAAGGCTTGCAAAGGAGAATAATCTGTATCCTATAATTATTATCCTTCATTAATTTTATACCATTCCCACGTGTTCTGGAGCTCGAAAAACCCAATCTGGGCAGAAAGAACGTGATTCTAGACTCTTCTACACTTTCGACAACTCTTCAGTCATGTATTTACCCTTTTGGCCGCCGAAAAGGAAAACTTTCGACGGCTCACTACACTGTGAAAAAATCTATTTAGCCATCAAAAGTAAAAATTTAACTTTTGACATAAACTGAGATACAAATTCCTTTATTTATTTATCTGATATGATTTATATACTTTCTTAAATACTTTAAAGCTTAAGATTTATATGTTGTCACGTTTTACAGGCATCATATGCTTGGCATTGATGGAAAGTAAAACAACGATGATGGCTTAAGTACAACAACGATGATCAGTAGCGCAGTGATAATCAGGGAAGAGCAACAACCGTGATCGTTGGATCAACAATTCAGAATTTTCGATGGTTGTCAGATCTCAATGTAGACAAGAGGAGTGCGCAGATATGGAGGATAGATATCGGGCGTTAGATCCCAGCGCAGGGTCCGACCACCGTTGGATCCAGGAGAGCTTGCACGTTCTTTAAAGTGCTAGGAGAAGTGGGCTTACAAAATCCCAAAAGCAGGAGGACCGTCCATCTTCGAGTAGGACACGTGGTGAAAGATCGTCGTTTCGCTGACTGGAAAGTCAAAGGAACGGGGTTCCCTAACCTGTTGAATTCGCGAAATGAAAAACCCCGAAGTAAACTCCATTTCGGAGTTTCAGAAATCGGGAGATGGAGAAGTCAAAGACTCTCAACATTAGGAGTCTCGAAGTGTCGAAATGTGAAATCCTGAAATAAGACACGTCAGCAAACCACGTCAGCTAAGAACACGTGGCACAACCAGGCAATGACAAGTGTCAAGCTGATTCAACATTTCAGGCACATGTAAGTCACGAATCAGAGTGACATGTGGCAGTTATTCAACACGTGTCAATCCATGTGTGACATCAGCAGGTTTACATCACTTTGGAGTTTTCGGGGATCGAGAGTTGGAGATGTCAAAGAATATTAACCACAAGAATCCCGAAATCGCGATATGCGAAATTGCGACTTAATCTAAGCCATCAGATTAAGATTTGATCGGGACCGTTGATCCCACACCATTTCAGGGTTTCGGGGATCACGACTTGGAGAGTCGAGATGCCTTATCTCCAGATTCACGAAATGCGAAATCGCGAAAGTGCCTTATGCATAAGGCTGTGGTCACAGCCCTTGGTCACATCAGCGAGAGATGGAGGAAAGAGCTAGAGAAACCAAGCTCCTTTTGGGGATCACGAATGGGAATGTCGAGACACATGGTCACACGAATGCTGAATTGCTGAATGCCGAAATGAATGCAAGATCCCATGGAATCAATCCAACGGTGCAAGTGAATTTGAACAAGATCGGAGGGCTACTATAGCACGACACAGTGTAACTACCAGAAACCACTAATGGTTTCTGCCAGAGGACTTGAAGACACTTTGGGATGATTGACAGAGAAGGTGAAGAGTCTCTGGGAATCTTCAAGAGGGATGAAGATGTTCATGGAGGCGATGGATAACTGGATGAGCATTGAGGCCTGTAAATGGAATAGAGAAAGTAAGCTCGACTGTCACAGAGAATATGAAGAGTCTCAAACTACCAGAGAGGCTGAGGAATCTCAGTATAACATACAATGATGTTGAACGAGTGGTAAATGACCAGAGAAGTTGAAGAGTCACGATGATGATCAGACAGAGCACTCGAGTTGTGGAGGAATTTGGCGCGGAGTGAGCATGCAGAGGCATTGCGAATATTGCATGCACAAAGACAACAGAGACTATAAGAATGCAAAACAAAGAAGAGATAAGGGTTGTCGTTGTGTAGGAGAATTCAGGTGTGTACAAGGAGGCAGAACGCAGGAGCATAAATGCACAGTCGAGGAATGGTGCATTGAAGGGATATGGCACATAGAGCATAAAAGGCAGAAGAACAGAAAATGCTAGAGGTGTGCAAAAGACACTCATGCAGACAGGGCAGAGCAATGTAAAAAAACAACGACAGGCTGGTAAGCCATTGAATAATTTTATATTGTTGTAATAAGTTTTAGTAACAAAGAATTTATAATTCAGGGTGGTTGGGAGGTGCTAGGGAGGACTAGTGTCCTCAAAGGTTCAAGTGGGTGCTTGAACACAGGGAGTTGGTGCTTCCTTCTAGATGGTGCTAGAGAAACCAGGGAGTTGGTGCTTCCTTCTAGTTGGTGCTAGAGAAACCAAGGGGTTGGTGCTTCCTTCTAGTGGGTGCTAGAGAAAACAGAGAGTTGGTGCTCTCAACAAGTTGCAGCTTGCAAAAACAGAGGTTGTAGCCTCACAATGAGTTGATTCTCATATGTATGATAATGCAAAGAATGTAGATAATACTTATCATATAAAGAAAAAGAGGTTTTTACCCTGTATGGGTTTCCTCGGGAATTATCTGTCTCTGTTTTTCTCATATATGTGACTGATGTTGAATGTGCCTTTGATTATTTCCCATTATTGTGATCATCATTGAGTGCCCTGTAAATATTTTAAAAGAAGCATAATTGTTTAAGCACGGGACAACTGATTCACCCCCCCCTCTCAGTTGTCCAACATTATAAATAATCTTCTATCTCATAATTGTCTTATCATGTGATTTCAAAATGATTCGGAAATCATTTTTTATCGCTAACACCAACCAAATCTTGTATTTCCAACTTCTAATTAGTTCACAAAGAATAAATGGAAAAAACTAGTATCTAAGATTATTTTACTCATTAGCTCATGTTTCCTTTTGTTTTGTGTCTTTCTTTATGTCATAAGTAAATGCATGATTTAATGCTTCTTGTATATGAATTTTATGAATGTTTTAATAGCATTTACAATGTGTTGTAAGTGTAGTTTGCACATGAAAAGTGCAATTTCTATTCAATCTCAGCACATTTTTCTTTGGAAAAATATATTTTCTTGATGCACTATCTTTTCATTCACTTTAGTAAATGAACGTGAGAGAGTAAATTATTGTTGGTTGGTATAAATCAATACTCTCAAAGGTTTTTTTGAATATTACTTCACCTCATCAAACCTATTACAATATTTCTTAAGTCCACCTAGGTCTTACTTTTAAATTCTCTCCACACGTTTTCGTTGTAATAGATACAAGTTTATAGTCTTAATCATATAGACATGCAAGATTCATATTTAAATGGAAAATGAAAGGAAACGATACACTTTATCATGGAAATCCCTCCATGATGTTAATTTAACATCCAAAAATACGTATTTTGAATTACAACATGTATATTCTTTGTTCAACTAAATACATTTTTTCAACTAGCCACATTTACAAATATCTCTACTTTTTTTTTTCTCTCTCTTCTAGTACCAACCTCTTATATTATATTTGTTCAATATTCTCTTTGTATTGTTTATGCTAAAAACATGGATACTTGATATAAAAAAAATCTTTCCACTTGTAGTGCCTTTGGCATGTCTACTTTCGAGTTAGATATAGTTGATAGAAATCACGTACACATAAGAATATCAACTTCATTATTTTACGCTAAATCATTTGGTATACATTTTTCTTTTCTTTTCTTTTCCACACAAATCTGGTACCTTTGTAAAGAAAATAATAATAATAATAAAGAGAATGAACCAACATATCCTCTTAGTACCAATTTCACCACCACTCGAATAGCATGAATGATAAAAAAAAATTCCCAAACCAAATTGTATTTTCATGTTGAGGTCGATACTTTTAGCAAAGTACCTTGCCTTCCTATTATATGTCAAATATCATTGTTCTTTGTAATGATAGAATCCATATATCTAGATCAACACTTATAGGTGTGGCAGACATGTACATTTTTCATTTTCTTTGCTACTATATTCTTGAAAGTCCTTGGGATTTTAATTTTCTCATATTTGTTTCTATCTCACGTTGTTTTTTATGCTAATAACTAGAAATCCAAGCGTGTTTCGAACAAAAAATGTAGTATATGTTTCTACTCTTATTGATATTTTCACACAAAGATCCATCAATATGTTTGAGAGCGATGTATTAGCTTGTATGGTCCTTCTTTATCTAAAAAATTAGGATCACCTTCTAAAAGAAAGTTTTCACATGTTGATCTTGTTCAAAAACATGAACAACACATTCTAATTTTCAACTTCAATGGTAACTTAATCACTTGAATGTACCATTTTTATATTCTTCATCAAAGTTTTCATTTCATGGTTTGAGCTTATATCAAATCCACACAAGCAAGAGGTGATGTACAATATTGCATATTAGATGGTTCATGATCATCCCTTGAAAAATTACTTTTGGATTCTATGCAATATTTACTTGGTCCAAACACTACCCTATATGACATCATAGTAGGAGACAATGTCTATGTAATTGGCTCATATCATAGCAATGATCACTTCATGACACAAAAATAATTGTCAATAGGAGCTACAACATAAATCTGGACCAATGAGAATTTTGAAACATTTATATGCTCCTTTCATATCATATCTTCCTCAATTATATTTCCTTTGACATTGCTTCCTTTGAAAATAATTCCAATTGCTTCTTAGAACTGCACATCAATAACTAATCCTCTTTTCACATGTTTTGAAAAATTATATCTTAACAATGGATTTATAGATTTCTACATGCAAGTGAAACAATATTTACGCCCATTGCCATGCCTCAATGTATTTGTTAAAGAAAATTGTGCAAAATGGGTAAAAATGTTGTCACAACCTAGTGGCTCATCAACGTTTATTGATCCTTTGAATGACTCCATTACAAGAGAAAAAATAGAGTCTTTTAAAAGAGAATCCTTTAGGTAATATGGTTCCATTTTAGTGATTTCAATATATAATCTTATTAATATCATACATTTCAACCTATCCAACTATTTTTGTTTTTGTTATTCTATCATATTTATAACCAAGCAAAAAAAACCTTATCAACACAAATTCATATTCATGGTGTGTTAAGGGAAATAAATATTTACATGCAACCATTTGAACCTTTCTATATATCTTGCAATGATTCGATATTCACACCTTCTCTTATAGTGGATGATTTAACACATTGCAATGAGGACAAACCTTTCTAGTATGATCATAGTTCTCAATGCATTGTTGAGAAAGAAAACAATATTATCAATTTCACTTTGCACAAACCATTGCTAGAACAATTCTTCACGTAACCCACTTTAATTTCTTACGTGCAATACGAATGGAACATTTCCGCAATGTTGGGTGAGTTGTGCATCTTTTCCCAAATCATTATTTTACAATATCAATGGATAGAATAGTAAATATCAAGGTGCTTTAACACTATTGCTTTAGTTCATTCATAGGAAGTAACAATTCAACTTCTAAACAATAATTCTTTATTTTTAGCATTGTCATAGTCAATTTTTTTTTATAGAAAAATTTAGAAAACATGATATATGTATCATGTTTCCTTTTGTTTTTGATATCTCTCACTCTCAATATAGATCTTATAACTACACCAACCATTCCAATCCTACCCAACTTTACATTTTGATCCAACATGCACAATTGATTCATAAAGAAGATATGCGATGTGACATGCCATGACTACAACTAGGAAAATGTCTTAACTTATATAATTTTGAATGTAGGGCATTTGGAAATGCATAGATTTATTGTAAATACATTTTCTTTATTTTAGTTTATGTTCATGCATAAAGAGGCACTTTTTTTATAGCCCAGTATTAGGGAGATGTATAATTCCTAATATGCTCAATATTGAGATGTGTAATTTATTCTTATAATGATGCTATAACCTTTTTTTCTTCATATTCTACCAGACTTGGCCTCTTACATTGAATGTATTCTTGATTGTGTGTCTATCATGCAAGGTCTTGTATTTATCATGTGACTTATTTAATGTCTATGGTACTTGAAAATGGATCTATATAATCTTGGTAATGAATATGTTATCCTTCAATGCTTCACCTATGGTGTTTTCCCTCAATCATCCTTGCTATCCATATACAACATATAGAGGTGAGGGTGGAAAATATCCAAATAAAGTTTCAAAACAAGACTTACTAGTGTAATTTTGAACTATTGTTATATAAGAGTGCTAATATAAATCAAATTTTCATGCTTAGGTCCTTTGTTGTTTCTAATTGTAACCCTTAAAAAGATGATCCAATGTCATGTTCACTACTTCTTTCGGACCATACTTTTGTGGATGTGAAGTGGTAGATCTCTTCAACTTAGTGTCCATATTCTCCTAAAGTGTAATCCAAAAAGCACAAAGAAATATGGTCTCTTTGTCTAAGATGATGCTCCTTGGTATCCAAAAGTGCATCCAAATGTTTCCAAATAACAAGATTGCTACATACTATCCCTTGATGGTCCTTTTACAAGGATTGAGAATTCACATCTTACTACACATTTGCATTACCACAAATAGATATTCATGTCCCTCTTGGTTATGAGAAACCCACCTAGGAAATCCATGGTGATGCTCTCCAATGGTCCAATAATTATAGGTAAGAGTTGGCATAAACCTTGCTTCCTATTACTAGGTTTAAATGTAGAGAAAAGTACACATCCTATAATAAACCAAGTTACACATTCTTGTGTTCTAGGCTAATATACATACGTTTATAGCTTGGCCATTTTTTTCTCAACACCAAAATTCCCTACTAGTTTGGATGTGTGAGCCTCTCTAGATGTTAGCCAACCTTGCTATCACCTTCTTCTACATGAACTTGTCCCTGCGGATATTGAAATACCTCCTTGAAGTCCTCATATCCTGTGTATTCCTCTGTGTATGCATCATGGGTGAAAGGTTTCATGTGCATAAGAGTACCCAAATCTACAATCATGGGGGTTGGTGGCCTTAAAAGGATGTATACCAAATTACTAGTATATCCCTTCTTATATTTTATGATAAGATGAAATTGATGTAAAAATATCATCCACTTGTAGTGTCTTGTTCCCTAAATCTTACTCTATGCCTAAAAATATTATAGTGGTTGGTGATCATTGGAAATGATGGTTTCCTTTCCCATTCGATAGTGCTTCTAGTTCTTAACAACTTAAAACGAAAAACATATAGTTCTTTTTCATGTGTAGGGTAGTTCAAGACTCTACCACATGACATTTCAAAATGATAGCACACTATCCTATGTCCTTAAAATAAAACTACTCCCATAACATATCCACTTGTACATTTATCTCCACTTTGAAGAGATTATACAAATTGGGAAATCCAAGAACTAGAGCTTGACTAATCTTTCATTTTATCTCTTGAAAGCTATTATGTTGATTATTTTCCCACTAGAAAATCTTATCGTTGGTTGTTATAGCATGGAGTGGTGCATCCACAGTTGGAAAGGATTTTATAAATATAAAAAGGTATTGTGTTTCCACCCAAAATCTCCTAACTTCAATGAAATTGATATGAGTTCACAAATAAATGATAGCTTCCATATTTCTAGTATCAATATTGAGCTCCCCCCGCTAATCACATACCTCAAATACACAAAATATTGTTGGAAAATTTCACACTTCTTAAGGTTTTGTAGTAGTTGATAATTTTTTAGGGTCTTACATGAGATGTGAGATATGATCTTCCTAGGTAGACATAAAATTTAAAATATCATCCAAGTACACTATTACAAATGAATCTAGAAATGGATGCAATACATCACTCATAAAACACATAAATGTAGTTGGTGCATTATATAAAACAAAATAAATAACCAATGATTCATATAGACCTTGCCTCATATTGAAGGTGGTGCTCCACGTGTCTTCTTATTTTACTCATACTTGGTGTTATTTTGATTTGATATCCTAGTTGGTGATGTACTTAGCATGTTGTAGTGATTTATCAATCCATCGATTTTAGGAAAAGGGAATTTATTCTTTATCATGATCTTATTCAAATATTTGTAGTCAATACACATTTTCCAAGTCCCATACATTTTCGGTAGTATGATGATATATGACCCATAATGTGAGGTACTTGGTCGAATTACACCATGCTCCAAAATTTACAACAATTGTTTCATCACTTCATCCAATTCAGTTATAGACTCTCTATGAAATACTATATTTGGCAAGGGAGAGTCGGGAAATAGTTGTATATTTTTCTCTTATTCCCTCTTAAGTGGTGTTATACCACAAATTTCCACACCAAATTGCATTTGTGAGATGGCATAGTCCATTCCCTAGCTTGAAAACATAAATTCCATCGTCCTTCATCAAAATCATCTAAAAAACAACACTTTTTTTTCCATACACTATTCACCCATGTAAACATTGTGTATATATGTTATTTTCTAGTGTACAAACAACATATACCCTCAATTTTGTGAAAAACTAAAAATATTCCATATTTTTCGGTGGGGTTTCTGGTTTGGCTCGTTCCAAAACTTCCATTGGCTTGTACACATTTGAATACAACCATATCAACCTATTTAGGATGGTATATAATCACTTATGGGGGTATGGATGAGGAGAGACAACCTTGGTGCAAGATTATGCTGACGATTTGCAAGCTCCCCAATTCCCTAAACCTCTGAGTAACATCTCATGATCTGGAAGCCTACTTTTCCAACACTCCTTCCTCTCTCATATATGACCATAGTGTTTGAAAACACAAGTATTCCAATAGAGGACGAACACCTTTAGTAACCACTCACACAACCAGATCAAAGATCAACACACCGTTGTTTTGACGTGGTAAAACCCCTACGAGAAAACATCCACGGCCCCAACCAACGCGACCACTTGGATCAATTTATTAATGCAAAAGAAAAATATTACAGAGATATTTTACAAGATATTTTCTCATAATCGATCATCGAAAAATGACCCTCCATTCTCTTTAAATAGAGATCATGGACCAATCAGGTGTTAAGCCATGGATCAACGGTCGTTAAGATCGAGGAGAATATGAACCGTCAGATCACTCTATGTCGGGAACATATCGTGACCGTCGGATTTCCTAACTAAAAATGCATACCAATGCATACTAAAGAAACACACTTTTACCTAATGACACATTAGACCAAGTAGATCTTAACTAACTCCTAAGTGTCTAAATATCCTAACATCCCCCCTTAAGAACAACTTGGGATAGGATTGAAGGATTTACAAAGGTGACACAATAGGAGAAGGAAGGAGGCATTAGATCCTATCCCCCCTTAATGACAACTTCTTGAACTCCTAACATAGATCAAATTTTGGAAAACTTCACTTCTATAAGAGACTTTGTGAAAATTTATGCAACTTGATATTCTATAGGGGAAAAGAACACTTTAATAACTTGATCATGAATGAAGTTTCTGATGAAGTGCATGTGTAGCTCAATGTGCTTGTTGCGTTGATGTTGAACTGGGTATTTGGCGAGCTTGATGGCACTCTGATTGTCACACCAAAGGCTGGTCAGATGTTGTTGCTAGAATCCAAACTTTGAAAGGATCTGTTGAAGCCACAAGGCTTCCTGACTTGCATTTACCATTGCTCGGTACTCTACTTCTTCTGAAGAAAGTGCAATAGCTTGTTGTTTCTTACAGACCCAAGTGTCAGGTCCTAAACCAAGGATGAAAACTTAACCTGTAGTAGAATTCTGATCATCAAGATCACCAGCCCAGTCTGAATCAGTGAAACCAACAAATAAAGGAGTCCCCCTGAACTGTAATGTATCATGAGATGAATTGTACCATGAGCATAGTGAAGTATCCTTTTAGATGCTTTCCAATGGCTTTCATGGGGTGTTTTCATATACTGGGAAACAATACCAACAACAAAGGAAAGATCAGGATGGGTATGATTCAAGTATAAGAGGCTACCAACTAACTGACAGTATAGGGTGGCATCAACTTCGGGAGAAGTACAGGTGGCAGTAAGCTTGACTCCAGACTGGAAAGGAGAAGGGGCCATTTTAAAATCAAACATGTGAAAGCGACGAATAAGTTCATAAGAATACTTAGACTAGGAAATAAAAATTCCTTCATTGGTTTGCAAAACTTGGAGGCCAAGGAAATAGTGCAAAAAACCTAACTCTGTCATTTCAAATTTCTTCTTAAGGCTAGTCTTCACATGGTTTAAAATTTTTGAGTCACTACCAGTAAGGATAAGGTCATAAACATAAAGGAAAAGGATCATGACATGGCTTCCTACTTTCTTGGTATAGACATTAGGATCAGAATGGCATCTAGAGAATCTGGTGTCAATAAGATGAAAGTTATCCATTTTGTCATACCAAGCTCGCGGATCTTGCTTAAGACCATAAAGAGATTTCTTAAGGTGACAAACAAGGCTAGAGTCATTCTGGACATAGAGAGGAGGTTGTTCCATGTTTATTTATTATTGCAAATCTTCATGCAAGAAGGCGGATTTAACATCCATCTGATGGACCTTGCATTTATGTGAGGCAACAAGGGCAAGAACAAGGGGGATGGAATTCATTTTGGCTACAGGGACAAAGGTTTCATTATAGTCAATTCCTTCAACTTGGAAAAATCCTTTGGCAACTAACGGATCCTTGTGTCTTTCAACACTTCCATCTGATGCATACTTAGTTATGTAGACCCATTTACATCTCGCAAGTTTTCTTCCTTTTGGAAGAGGTACAAGATCCCAAGTATCGTTTGTCATTAAATAATGACACTCTTCATTCATTGTTGTATCCCAATCTGGATGACCTAAAGATTTTGCAAATGTCTTTGGATCATGAGTTTATAAAACTTGAGCCAAAAGAGAAGAGGCTCGTTGGAACTGTTAACATGTCTGACGTTGATATGAAGGATCACCGACAAGATCACCAATTGCTTCTCATGTTGAATGAACCCATCTAGGAAGTTGTGGAGTTGGTGTTGGTTCAGGTTCAAAGGACTCCTATGGAGGAAGGTGAGCAGGCAGGGTGGATTTTCATCCTCACTGTCATCATATGAAGAAGAAACAAGAATAGTACCAGAAGAAGGCATAAACGTTGAAGATACCTCACAGGCCGTAGAAGGCACAATCATCGAATTAGGATCATAGGACAAGATATTTTCATCAAATTTAGCATCTCTTCTAATAATATTTTCATTACAATGTGGTTGAAGAAGTATATAACCTTTGACATCTTCAGAATAACCAACAAATATACACTTCTCACTTTTAGGCTGCAATGCTTTCCTTTTCTCATCAGGAATGTGAGCCCATGCTATAATTCCAAATACACGGAATTGACTTACATCTGGTTTAATTTTAGTCCAATCTTCTTATGGTGTTATATTTTTAAGAGCCTTTGCGGGAGTACGATTTACTATGTAATTTTCATAGTTTATTTATTTCGCCCAATACTTTAGACCTAATCCCTTATATTGGATCATACAATTAGCCATTTCTTTTAATGTGCAGTTCTTTCTCTCAACAACACTATTTTCTTGTGGTGTATATGGAACAATGTGTTTCATTTGGATGCCCTGTGTAGTTCAATAACTTGTAAAATTATTGTTCACATATTCACCTCCATTATCTATTCTTAACTTTTGAATTTGATGTCCAAATTGCTTTTTTACAAGGGCCTTGTAGGACAAAAACTTGTCAAAAACTTCACTCTTAAGATTTAAGAAGTAAACCCAAGTATGTCTAGAAAAGTCATCAATGAAATTTAAGAAATATTTGCACCCATAAAAGGAAGGAGAAGAAAGTGCACCACACAAATCACTGTGAACAAGCTGCAAAGGGCCCGAGGCATGCCAAGAGGCACGTTTATCAAAACTATCTCGATGATGTTTTCCAAGAACACAACCAGCACAAACACCATCTCTGCATGAAACAAGTGGAATACCAGTCACCATCTGTTGATTACATAGTTGTTGCAATGAGCAATAGTTTAGATGACCAAACCGCTCATGACAAAGTTTTCTCAAGTCATCGCTATGAGCAACAAAAACTGATGAAAAATATGATGACACAAAGTTTTCAAACTTGTACAACCTGTTAATAACATCAACAATTCCAGTTGCAAGAACATGCTTAGGATATTTTAGATCCTTGATTACAACTTGGTGAGGTGAAAACTCTACGGTTTTACCTTCACTTGAATTAGTGATTTGATATACTGATAGAAGGTTACAAGAAAGACTTGGAACACATAATACATCATTGAAATGATAATTTTCTACTTGAACTGTTCTAGATCCTTCAACACCAAGAGATCTATCATCACCAACAAATATTTTCTTGGTGTTACATTCATTTAGCGCAAAAAATATGTCTCTATCCTTATCCATATGATAAGATGCTTCAAAATCAATAAGTCACTCATTAGAAAAAGAAGTAGAAGTTGCATTGAAGGAGAAACAAGAAGCATAAAGTGCATGTCCATGAGAAGAAGAAGAAGTAGAATCAATATTGATGTTGTGCTTCTTCATCGTTGCTTCTAAAGTTTCCATCTTCTTGAAACATTTGGATTTATCATGACTATATTTATCACAAAAGTTGCAATGTATGTCAGTTTTCTTACTTTTATATTTTGATCCTTTGTCACCATTAGGAGTGGAAGTTGTCTGAGTGGGCTTGGGACCCTTATATTGCTTGTTGTTGTGGCTAGGATGTTTCTTCTTGGGATTCTTGGGTTTATCTTTTTTATGGCCAAATAAGGCTTTGTTGGAGGTACCTGTAGTGCTGATCACTCCAAGTTGTAAAAGCTTATCTTTCTCTCTACTCAAAGCATCAAAAAAGTTCTCAAGGTTGGGATTTTGATAAGTTGTCCCTAGATCCTCTTGCATGGCATAAAAGGTAGATACAAACACAGAATATGCACTACCTAGCTTAGAAAGAATAAGATAGACACACCGATCTTCTTCTATTTTTATCTTGCGTTCTTCACATAAAATTTTGAGTTTTTTAAACTTAGATAGATAGTCTTCAATGCAGAAAAAATCATTTGGACTTAAGGTCAGTACTTGATTTTCTAATTGTTGTGCTCGAACAATATTGTGTTTACCAAACACAAATTCAATATTTTCCCAAGCTTCTTTAGGTTTATCAATTGATTGAAGGTGGAACCTTAAATCAAGAGATATGGACATTCCAATTAATCCACATGTTTCGTTATTCTTATTATCCCATTTTACTTTCTTATCAGCATCAGTGGGTGTTGTTTCGTTTCCCAAGGTAATCCAGTACAAGACTTTACTTCTTAATAAATCCTCCATATGAGATTTCCATTGGAAGTAATTGGTGTTGGTAAGCAATAGATTACTTGTAGAATCCATATTAAATATGTATATAATATGGATTTAAAAACTGAAATTGATGATCTGAGTGGAAATATCTTGAAACTTTATGCGGTTTAAAAAAAATGACACTAAAAATGGACTTCGGATGTGAAAGTTATGCCCTTTTTAAAAAGGAATAAATTATAACCAAAGGACCACGTGGTGGTGTAAGTTGTTTTCTGAAGTGCCCGACTTCTATAAAAAAAAGTGGGGATCACTTTTACATTGAAGTTACTTTATAAAAGAAAAGTTGCATGCAAAATAAATAACTCTAAAATAAAATATTAAAGCTACTTATAGTGATTCACTTTTATACTTGAAGTGAAATACACTTTGCAATTTGAGCATGAACTTTTTCAAAAAAAGTAACAAAAAAAGAGACTTGAACTCAAGATCTCTTACTTAATAAGTCAAATTTTAACCAAATGGGATAGCAAAACATATTGTATTGTTTCGGAAGAGGATTGTTGTTTTTGTTATTGTTGGAGTTGGAGAGAATGCTAAGAAAAAACTCTTTTCACACAAGAAAAAAATTTCGCTTGTCAATGACAACAAGGGTTAGATCTCAGTTAGTTTACCCAAAAGATGCATTTTTTCCTATCTGTTTCTGATTTTTCGAGATCACACAGGGTGTGGGGAAAAGAGGATACGTAGATCTAAAATAGTAGCCACCCAGAAACAAATAATATAAAACCAAAATACTACTCTACAAAAATTTAAAAAATGCGTATTCAGGCTTTATACCTCTGTATCTGACTGAAATGGCCGTATCTTGGGCAATTGGAAACCTTTTCGAGTGAAAATAAAAATGTTCCTGACTGAAGCGAGTGTTCCGGATGCAATGGAACAGTCCTCACAGCCCATAAATGTATGTAAATGGCAGAAAATGGAGATGAGAAAACTTGGCTTCATGATCTCGATCTACAACAGGAGTGGCTCTTCAAACAGGATCTGATACCATGTTCGACAACACAGGTATTCCAATAGAGGATGAACACCTTTAGTAACCACTCACACAACCAAATCAAATATCAACACACCAATGTTTTGACATGGTAAAACCCCTACAAGGAAACATCCACAACCCCAACCAACACGACCGCTTGGAGCAGTTTATTAATGCAAAAGAAAAAGATTACATAGAGATTTTACAAGAGAATTTATCACAATCGATCATCGAAAAATGACCCTCCATTCTCTTTAAATAGATATCATTGACCAATCGGGTGTTAAGCCACATATCAATGACCATTAAGATCGAGGAGAATATGAACCATCAGATCACTCTATGTCCAGAACATATCATGACTGTCGGATTTCCTAACTACAAATGCATACTAATGCATACTAAATAAACAAACTAAGAAACACACTTTTACCTAATGACACATTAGACCGAGTAGATCTTAACTAACTCCTAGGTGTCTAAATATTCTAACACATAGGGCATGTTCCTATCCCTTTTGGGTCATTCAAGTAAGGATCACTTTGTTGAGTTAATACTTGAAGGGTTTAGTGGAGGAACCCGGGCGGTTGGCTTCGAGGCAGTGCCAACAATTAGAATTAGGTTGTAACTACCTACTTATATTGTTCAATAAAAGAGTTTTATTTCCCTCCATATATGTGTAATTTTGTTCAATCTATTTACATATGTTAAATTGCTTTACATATTTGAATTTCCACATTACATGTATAACTTGAGTTCATAACTACCTTGTTGTAGTATAGACTTGATCTCCTTTCGCAGGTTGGTACAGGGAGAGATCAAGAGAAAATCAAAGGTTAAGAGCGAGGAAGTACATTGAACATTTGGATATAAGGTGTGAGGTCTTCTATTTTCTCTTCCAAGTAGTTATTGTATTGTAAGCTTGTATGTGTGAGGGTAGGGTTTGTATTTTAGATATAGTCATGCTCTATTATGACATAGAACCAAGGTCACAGGGTAAAAATCTTGTAACAGAATTGGCGACCATATTGAGGATCTTTTCTCCTAGTTTGGGTTAGTTTTTAAAGGATCTTCTGTTGTTTTAGCTTCTGTAATTTTCTTGTTTTATGGGATTTCTTTCAAAGCATTTGTCATCTTAGAAATTTTTCTCAAGTTTCGTGAAGCTTCTCTCTTGGGGTTGCAATCTCTTTCCTTGATTATTTCTAAGCTATACATGATTTTTCTATGCTTGAATAACATATATATGTGATTTTCCTTAGTTTGAATAGTGTATGTACGTTATTCACTATGTATAGAGTCACATATCCTTTTGATAACTTGGTTTTTGGGCCTTTCTCTTAGTGTCGACAAGATCTAAGTTGGATGTTTTGTCTGTTCTGAGCCTTTTTTGCTTGCTTTTGTCTTTGATTGTTGTTTTAAGTCTCTGAAAACTTGGAAATCATGCTAAAAGTTCTTTATTTTCATTTGGGTTAGTCTTTTTATTGTAAGGTTCTTTAAGTGGGTTGAAAATTTAATATTGTGTGGTCGAGCCTAGTTTCCGGTTGATTTATGTGTCCTGGTAATTGTAGACTTATTTCTTTTTCTCTTATTTCTTGTGTTCATAAAATGAAAAGGAAAACATTACATCATAGTTGCATTTTTGTTTCTTTTTAGTAAGAAAAAAGACAAAATAACTTGATTGTTGATTTTTTCTTGAAATGACACTAGCCCTCTTGACGTTAGTCCTTTAGAAGCTATGTACCTAGTTTGATATTTTTTGAAGTGACACTGACCCTTTTGTAAACAGTCCTCTAGAAGAGCTTCAGGCTTAGTTACCTTGTCCATACGTCCAATCCCGACTATCTACTGTACCCCCCATACACTAACTATGATTTGGTGACATTAGTTTCTTTTCCTAGGGATCTCATAGGTGACTATGGGGGGTTTCCTGTGGTACTTGGGGTAGATTTCATATCACACTTTTCAATATTGTTGGAGGGTGCCCTGCGAAGCATGGCTACTTGCACTAGATAAGGTTGGTTAGTGGAGGTCAATATAACTTCTTCTCGCTCCTTTGTTATTCATTCCGCAAGACTTAATCAACATGTTCCTTCATCTGGAAGGTCTGTACCTGATCCAGGATGATACGGGAATGCTAAAAAATGCTCAAAATTAAAAATGTTTCAAATCATCCCAAAAATTCCATCAATGTGTAGAGCTTGGAGATAAATTTCCAATGATGCAAACTTCACCTCAAACGAAGTTCGTATGCAAAAGTTATGAGTAGTCAAAGTTCGGGTCAAATAGGCAAAGTCAAAGGTCAAAGAGAAAAAAGGTGACATGTGTCACCACTGCAAGGGTGACACATGGAACATGGTTATTAGAATCACACTAGGAAGATCATAACTCCAAGAAATTCAATCACAGGATGAAAAGTGTCGTACAAGTGGTCTAGTCATATTGTGACATGTGGCAGGGTTGAGGCAATGATAGGTCACCACATGGAGACCCATCATTGGCCTATATTGGATAGAGTTGTGTAAAAATTATGGAGTCGATGGGGGTCAAACCCATGACCTCCATAACCTCCCAAATCTTTAGAAAATTCTCCACTACCATTGCGCCCTCACAATGTTACTTAACATTACATATTGTCGAAATGTTTTAAGTTTGTATAAAGTTCAAATTGGTGGCCAAAGGGTCGAGGGCCTAAGCCCTGGACCCTTAGCTCTTGGTCTTGATATATACCATATAACCCATATAACCAGGGCTCAATGCATATAACTATATGGTATATGGTTATATAACCATATAACAATGTTTCAAAATTCGCGTCGGAGTTATGATATATATATCCATATGGTTATAACTATATAAAACAGATAACCCAAATATTCAGGAGGGTTTGAACTATATATATTATATATAGTATAAAAAATAACAAAATGCGTGAATATGTGGTGGTCAGCAGGGCTTAAGCCCTCGACCCACCATATAATATTACAACAACTTAACCAACAAGCCATATGTTCAAGTTTGGTTAAGAAACCAACCGCCTTATAATTGAATGTCGGCCATGAAATTCAAAGGTCAGTTAGGGGGCCCTGCTCTATTTAATGGGTGTGCGGTCCAAGGATTGAACGATGAATTCATTTAGAAATATAAAAAATTGGTCACATCAAGTAGAGTTATGACTCTTTGGTCATGTATTCCAACCTTTGTGGTTGAATGTGTGGAGTGAATCATTATGTCAAGAGGATATTTATGAACAAAAGGAGCCTATAAACAAATAAATAGGACATGATTCATAAAGAAGAAAAAGATCAGGGGGAGTTGCGGATAACAAGGTTTTTTTTTGCATAGAAGAGAGTGAAGAGTACAATGTAAGGGAGAGCATTAACTCAGGGGGATATACATAAAGAGAGAAGGGAAGAAGCTCAGAGGGAGCATTATAAAGACAAGAATATTATTGGATGCAGTGAAGACATTTCAGAATACTATATTCCTTTTCAATTGATTTTAAAGGGGGAGAGTACAGAAAAAGGGGGATATTTGTAGAAAATGGAGAATAGTTTCATAGACTATACGAGTTTAGTTCCATATTGTGTTTCCATCAATGAAAAAGGGGGATTTTGTTCGAAATGTTGTTGTCATTGATGTCAAAGGTAAACTATGATAACATGTCCAAGGATCAAACTAGATAGATAGAGGAATAAAATAATTCCCCCATGCGTTGATGAGTATGCACTGTTGATTTTCTACAAGAGTTTTTTGTTTACCCTAAAGTTAAAATGACTGTGCAAGAATAAGACAACTAGAATAAATCTAGGATGCATTGGAATTCAGGATTCACAGGCATGAAGAGAAATGGAAAATGAGACAACCCTACTAAAACAAAGGAACAAAATCAAGGAAGTGTATTATGGAAGAATAACTATAGTTTGCTAAAGCTAGACGGTGCAGAGTAAGATCAGGAAAGTGTTAAAAGAATGAGAAACAATGATCTTAGCAAGAGAGGTCTCGGTTAACCAAGATCAAGTAAACAATGATCTCCAAATTATCCCAGATGCACAAGAAGATTTGATTTCGAAGGGTTTTTAATGAAAATTTGATTTTATGAAGTGTGAATGAAATAAGGAAATCCCTTATCTAAATCGACAACGATGATTAAATTATTAAACAGATATCGATGGTGCAAAACTATTCAGAGTGGTGTGCTTCCATCATAGTGTGAGTTTTTGGAGTGTTTAGATCATGCCATTTTGAGACACTCTAAACATAAGCAGTCTGATGATCTAATCACTTGGTTGTAGTCCGAGGTCATATGGAAGAGGTCGATAGACCTCTAACGGATCGATCCATGATAAAAACCACATGTAATGGAATGACTGGACCACATGTCATATGTAGATTGGGCCATGTGAAATCAAAGATACATATCAGAGTTCTGAACAAGGATATAATTTGTAATAACGTCAGCATGAGGTGAGATACCACGTCAACTACCATTTTAGATACATGTAGAATCCATGTAAATCGTCACGTAATAAATTGAAATAGTATGGAAATCCATGTCATCACATCATACAACATATCAATATTGGAATATTGGATGAAATCGCAGACATTGATTCAGCATAGAGAACAAATATGAGTCGTTGATTGGATGAAAAGGCATCAAAGTGCTTAAGTGAAAGGATGGATTGGGACTCTGATGGAAGAATATCTAATTCAATAAGAGTTGTTGGATCTATCAGAGTTGTAGTGAGAGAGAATTTGGACTATTAATCAGAGAGAAAGGCAGCGATGAGACTCCAAAGGGAAGAACTGTGAGAGCTAGTGATAGCTATTGATTAGGCTTAGCTAGAAGATATCTGCTATGTGTAGGTGAAGCAATGATCAGAGTGACCTATGAGAAAAGGTACTATGATGATGAGGGACTTCGAGACTGATAGTGAACCAACTCAAGTCAGCCACATCAGTTGTAATTTCATAGACATGAAAGCAACAAGAACAGTGCCATTTGTCAAGTGCCAAGTTCACAAGGTATACGAAGAAGGGATGGAGGTAGTGATGACGTGTTATGACAACTTGGTAGTTAGGGTGACATTAGGATGCTAGTGTGGCAGCCAAAGTATCCCAAAGGATGATGTGTGTCGGATTTTGATTGTGCGAAATGAAAGTGGGCTTGAGTTGGATGTGGAGACAGTTAAGACATCATATCAAATATAAGTAGTTGATATGGGTAGCGAGCCAATATCCACCATTAATAAGAGAGGCTCTAGTCAGATTAGGTTGCATTACATGCAACAGAGGTACTCTAATGAAATATCTCCAAGGAGAAATATAGACCATAGGTTGGCATGCAGGTGAGATGCAATCTTAGTTGTGGATCATGTGGGTCCCACTTGACCATCTCATGAATAGTTACAATGACGGGAGATAGTTGATTTGTAGGTTAGAGGACCAATGCAATCAAATTCATTGATTCTAGATTCCTAGGATCGTTGGATCTGTCGGTGCATGCAGAGGCTCTAGTCAGAGTGTAGTTATACTATGAAGTGGATGGGTACTGACAAACAAGACTCTGAGAGCCAACGATAGCCATTGATATAAGATCAGGTGGTTGTTGAGCAATGAGGACATATTTTTTTAGTGTACCCCAATGATCCAGGAGGATCTAAGGAACGTTCACAGAGGTCCAAGAGGATATGGAACGCTCAAAGAGGTCCCAAGGGGTCCATAAATGCTCAAAATTCTATCATCTCACATCATCTCTAAATTGACATTAATGTTAAGATCTCGTCCTCATATTTCCAACAGCATAAACGGTTCTTCAAATGGAGCTCATATGAAAAATTTATGGGAAGTCAAAGTTCAAGTCAACCTAGGTCAAAGTTAAAAGTCATATGAAAAAGTTATGGGAAGTCAAAGTTCAAGTCAACCTAGGTCAAATTTAAAAGTCAAAGGGATAAAAGGAAATGTTTCATGTCTGTATAGTTACATGTGGCATGACCATACATGTGATGTGGCCACACCCCCAAGGTATAGTTACATGTGGCATGACCGTACATGTGATGTGGTCACACCCCCAAGGTGCCATGTGGACTAATCAATTGACTGGGCAGATGAGTTGGCAAGTTGAGTTGGCATCCAAGTGGTTCAGTCAAGGTTTGAAATGTGGAATTGGATAGCGAATGAGAGGCTTCCATATGGCACCGACGCATTGGCCAATAATGTTTTATGTTTTTAAAATTTTGGAGTCAATAGGGTTCGACCCCATGACCTCCATACTCCTCTAATTCTTGACATAACTCTCCATACCATTGTGCCACAAGTTGGTTCTTAACACAAGGGTGGCATATATTATATTTAAAATCATGTAGTAATTTGTTTGGGGGAGAAAAGGGGCTGAGGGATAACCCCCATCCCCCAACCCATACATGATACCACATGACCAATACCTTAACATCCAGAGGATCCAACAAGAATATGTTGGTTGTGGAGCCTGATTATCTTCCTGATTCAGAGGTCCTTTCTTTTAGCCGTGTTTATACCCCATGAAGTATTTACACCCCAGAAGTATGTACACTCTTCCACGCGGGGGAGTGCAG
>ML801435.1:62304-72922 GCA_009831015.1 Picea engelmannii | reverse complement strand
CAAAATATGAAATTTAATTAAAACTATAATAATTTTTTTTAAAAGAAATAAATTTAAAAAAAATAGTGATTAAAAAATTAAAAAAACAAAAATAAAAAAATAATATAAAAACAAAAAAAATTAAAAGGGGGCGATGTTGGAGTTACTTCACACACACCTAGGATTTCTTTTTCCTAAGGTTTTCCCTATGTTTATTAGTCATCATTCAGTCTCCTATATTTTAGGGAGAGTATTCCTCTAGGAGAATATTCTCTTCAATTCACACTTCAGTTTGATCAGTTGAGTGGAGTCTAGATGCCACATTGATATTATCACCATGCAACATTGGGATCATCACCAACTAATGTGAATTGTCCTTGGGATCATCACTATACTATCATATTATTCATTATTCCCTTATATCCTCCTCACTTCATTCTATTTCAGTCAGTTACTTGAAGAGTGATAGACTAGTTAACTCAGCTAGGTGGCAGTTCACTCCCGTAACTGCCTGAGATACTAGACTAGGTGGAAGTTTACTCCTGTAACTATTTGTCTGTTTCCAGATCACTCTAGACCACCACTATGGCGCATTGTCTTCTCCTCCAGTGTGCATTGGTCGATTTATACAAAGTATATCATTTGTAAATTATCACTCATTCTTTTGGTTAATGAGAATTCTTCCATTCTTTCTCTGTTGCTTCTCTTTTCTTCTATTTTCTTTGCAAATGTGTATGTCAATTCCCAGCTAGATATTATCTGTGCAGGCTCAAGACATTTACATGGTATTAGAGCTGACAGACTTCTAGGGAAAATACATACTAAATTATTTTTGCAAGTACTGAAGATTGAAGACAGCGGAAAAATGGATTTTCCAAATGAATTCATTCTTACACCTTACAACTTCTTTGCATGGAACGAGAATATGATAATGCATCTTCGAAGCAGAGTATTTTATAGGTTAACCATGAACAAATATGTAGAACCAACATCAGCCTTAGAAAAATCCAAGTATCTAAATCGAATGGATGAAGCGTTCGGAACAATTTGCAGTCTCATTTCTCTTGAACTCCTATTTCACATATCCTCCTGTAAAAACCCCAATGAAGCCTGGACCACCATGGAAAGGATTTTTGGAAAATAGGAAGAGATGAGGGGACACATGCTCGAGGTGGAATTGCTCACATTGGATCCAAAAATATTCTATAATCTCCAATATTTATTTACCAAATATAAGGATTTGTTGTCGAAACTCAAGGCTTGCATGGTTGATAAATCTAAGGAGGAGAAAAAAATGGTTCTCACCATTCTCTCCAAACTTGGTCCAGAATACTTAGTGTCTGTATCCACATTTCATTCAGTTATATTCGCCTCTGGAGCCACTTGGAATATGCCCTCTCTTGAGGACTTTATCGAATCTCTGACACAAGAGTAGAATAATCTCATCAACATGGGAAAAATCAAAGGCCCAAAGGTGCATGCACTTACTGTGCAATATGGCAGAAGTCATCAATATCAGAAATCTATATACAAAGACAAAAGGAAATCACATGCAAATTCAAAGAAGGAAGGGTACTCAAATCCCTTCAATGATGCCTCTGGATCCAAAGGTAGAAAGGGAAGAAAAGGGGATAAATGAACTTACTTCCATAAAGGATTCCATACAGAATATTCATGTATGTGGAAACAGGTAGATATAACGACCAAAATACTTCATCAAAACAGCCTTGGAGATAACAACCCCAAGGGTTCCCAGAAGAAGAAGCCAGAAGATCAGAATCCCAAGAAAGGAAATTCTAGCCATGCTTTGATTTCCATCAACTCCTCTCTGGATGCTTGGATCGTAGATTCAGGAGCATCACACCACATGGATGCCACAAAGGAAGTATATTCTTCATTGGATGCATGCAAAGGTCCTCCTATTTTGATGGGGGACAACTCTCCAGTCGAGGTCACTGGCAAAGGAATAATTGAACTCACAAACAGAAGCTTCAAAAATGTGTTGAACGTTCCCAAACTTTCCATCAATCTTTTATTTATGTATCAAATGAAAAACTCCGACACTAGAAAGAGATTCAAATTCACACCTGATGCAGTGGATATCTACGACATGAAAACCAATTCCAGGGTTGCTACCGATGAGGTAAATCATCAATCTAGACTTTACACATTTTTTGAATTTATTGAACCATATTTTGCATTATTGCTTACCCATACTGATGAAGGCAGTAGGATATGGCACGAAAGGTTCGAGCATTTAAATTTCAGATAAATGCAACAACTTAGCAAGCAAGGAATGCTTGATGGTCTACCTGACATCCACTTATCCAAATGAATTTGTGAGGGACGTGTTCTTGGAAAACACCCTCAAGAGAAATTCGACAAAGGAAACACTCAAAAGGCTTCCTTTTCTTTAGATATGATCCATAGTGACCTCATGGGCCCTTTTCCGCATCCATCAATTATAAAATCAAGGTACGTGCTCATTTTTGTTGATGATTTCTTACACTTCACATGGATTTTCTTTCTCAGGAAAAAATCAAAGGTCTTTCAACACCTCAAATATTTCAAAGACCTTGTTGAGACACAGACACGAAAGAAAATCAAAGTCCTCCGAACAGATAATGGGGGAGATTATGTCAACCATGAAATACATAATATTTGTCATGAGGCATGGATTCAGTTGCAGCACACGGTTCCCTATACTCCGTAGCAAAACGAAGTTGCTGAGTGGAAAAATAGATCTCTAAAAGAGATGGCATCTTGCATGCTACATGCAAAGTCACTTCCATATAGATTATGAGTTGAAGCACTTAATTGTGAAACCTACATCCAAAATAGATCTCCCCATATATCTTTCAAGGATAATTACCCCTATGAGGCTTGGAGCAGCCTCAAACCAAAAGTGACCCACTTTTTTATTTCCATTTCACATGCATGGTCTAGGATTCCCTCTGAGAAGATGGAGGCACTTGATCCACATAGAACAGAGTGTATATTTGTTAGATACCCCGATGGTGTGAAGGGACACAAATTCATTGATATTTCCTTGGACCGGATCATCATTGAGTGAAGTGTCCAATTCAAGGAAAGTGTCTCGCATGTACCTCAATAGCCACATTGATCTAGATGGATATTGGTGGCCACCCACCTATTCCAAATGGCTCCTTGTGTCCGTTTTTGTTTAGCACATCTTTCTGTACTTCTTTATAATTGTGATTTCTACACTTCTGGGGCTGTATGAAGCCTCAGATTCTCTAGGTGGATATGGGTGGCCTCTCGCCTAATCTAACTGGCCTATTTTATATGTTTTCATGTCAGCACATCTTGTTGTACTCTGAGGGATGTTTTGGGGCCCTAAACGATGTTTTTTTGTCTTGCCACAGTCATATTATTGATGGAGTTAGAGTTTGATGACAAAATGTGTATCTCTCTAAAATACCTTTCCAACGGGCTATCACGCTCCTAAAACAAAGGTCGTATGCAAAAGTTATGACCCTAGGAAGTTGAGGTACCAAATTACACCAACTTACCCATAGGGCCCACATGAATTTTGGCATTTCACCTTCTAGGGTTAGGTTTTTGGATGTCTAGGGTTTTTGCATTCATGAGTAATATGTAAAGGCCCTCTAGAGCCTCATTGTAATCCATTCTTCTCATACGGATGTGCGTAGTTTCCACATCTCTTCAGTTATGCAGTTTTACAGTTTTAGCCTATTTCATTATTTAATAGAAGATATTGTTCACTGAATATTTGTGTTATTCTTCCCATCTATGTGTTTATGGTATTCAGTCTATAATCAATTTGTTTCACTCCTAAATCTGGATCAGTGGTATCAGAGTAGTATGCTCTTCATTTATTTTTCTCCGTGCATGTCCTCGACAAGGTATGGGTACAAGAAGTTGGGACTCGAACCAATCGAGCCATTACCAGATTGGTGACGCCGAGCCTGACAACAACCCATGGGAGACGAAAAGAAATATGATGGAGCAGGATATCCTATTAAAATGTTGCTCGAGGAATCCCTCGCGCGAAAAAGGAACAAAATGATGGACAACTTCACGTCGATCCTTCGACGGTTGCCCGCGGGAGAAGCATCTTCATCAGGTGGCCATGCAACCCCCTTCAAGGTACATGTAAATTTTGATATTCCATTATTTGAAAGATTGATAGATTCGGATGTTGTATATAAATGGTTAAATATGCTCAAAGGATATTTTTCAATCCACAATTTTTCCAATTGGGAAAAGATCACTTTTGCACTCCTCAAGGTCGTTCCCCATGTTAAAGACTAGTGGGATACCTACTCGTAGCAAAGGGACGTTAAGGAATCTGCAATTTTTGTGGTGGATCCTACATGGGATTTCTTCTGGGACACCATTAAAGAACAGTACTACCCTATTGGAAACTACGAGGACTAGTACACTAGATGGACCAACCTATGTCAAGAAAGGGACCAAACAGTACCAGACTTCACCAATATTTTTCATACCCTCTGCACAAAATTGGGTATCAAAGATTTTGAACATCATCCAGTGCTCAAACACTGCAGCTATTTGCATAGATACATTCAAATAGAAATGGAGTTCCTGGACATTGCCTCATTGGGAACCACTTATAGATACCCTATCAAGATCGATAAGAAGTTTAAGAAAAAATGATGAGTTTTTGTGATCTAGGTGGATGTCGGTGACCACCCACCTATTCCTCTGTCTTGAAAAATAGCTTTCCACCTTGGCAATTAATTGATAGTTTTTTAGGTTCCAAACTTCCGAGGCCGTTTTGAGGTCCTAAACGTCATTTTTTGGGATTTGGGGCCAAGGTGACTATCAAAGGCATTGACCTAGGCCAGTCAGAATTTTTTTTTCTCCGTTAGATCCTTCCAATGGGCTATTGTGCGCCTAAAACAAAGATCATATGCAAAAGTTACGACCTCGGGAAGTTGATGTACTAACTTACCCAAATGGGGCCCACATGAATTTTGGCGCTTCATCTCCTAGGGTTAGCTTTTTGGATGTCTAGGGTTTTTGACATTCCTATTTAATGTAAAAGGCCTTTAGAGCATCATTGTAACCATCTTCTTGCGAATGAGCATAGTCGTTACATCTCTTCTCAAAGATAAGCCGCCACCATTACAAAAATATTGTTTTCCGCTGCATTTTATAATTTCGACTTATTTCCTTATTGAATAGAAAACCAATTTTACTGTATCTCTGTTGTTTTGTGTTAAGAATATGTTAATAATATGTAGTCATTTCGTTCTGCTGATAAAATCTGAATCAGTTTGGATCTGTAAAACCCTCATAGTTGAAGCAGGGCAAAGGCAACCCCAACCCACATAGCAGGGGACCAAGTCGCGATGGTCACCCTCAGGACAATCTGTCTAATCCACAACACAAGAAGGGCAATGAGAAGACGAAGAAGGACACGGGAAAATGATGTGAGTACCATAAAATTCCTTGGCACAACACCGATGAATGTCGCTCCAAGCAGTCTCTCATGGTCGAACTGAAGGCTTCTGAGTCAGAGGTCGATTCTGATTTTGAGTCAAATCCTGAAGGAAGGAAGCGGATTATCGATGTTGAACCCAATGCCACAGTCTCTACCACAAAATTCCATCCAAGTGAACCAGAAGAACCAGAGGAAGGGGAAAGCATATTTCACTCGCAGATGTGGGTCAAGGGGGCTCTAATTCACTTCATTGTTGACAATGGTAGTCAGAAGAACTTGATTTCATCAGAGGTCATGAAACGGATAAACCTGCCAACGACACCGCACCCGCAACCCTACACCATAAGCTAGCTTCATCAAGGAAGAGATCTTTGTATCAGCCAATGATGTCATATGTCCTACGACATCAAGCCCTTCAAAGATGAGGTACTATGTGATATTGCTCCCCTTGAAGTTTGTGATGTTCTTTTAGGACAACCATATTTATGGAAGTGTCATGTTGTGTATGAGTCTAGAACTTGCAATGTTATTATTACTTTGGGTAGACAATTGTACATGATCCAAGAGGTGGTACCGCCTAATTTATTTCTTTAATATCTTCTAAGAAATGCAGTAAGGTCATTTCACAGACCAGGAAGTTTGTCTTCTTTGTGATCCATGCTCACAGTAAACAAAAGGTTGTTTCCACATCCGTGGCCTCTACACAACACCTCTCTTTTCAGCAGAATCAAGTGGATGGGATCATGGAAGAATAGAGAGATATATTCCTCTCACATACAGGGGTATCGACACACTGCCAAGTCAAGCATTGAATTTATATGACCTTTGGCGCACCTCTACCTAATGGACCAGTTGTTGAGGAAATATATGAAATAATCTTACTCAAACATTTTCATACTCTTCTTGGCTAAAGAAAAGTAGATGAGAATATCACCCTATGTTTATAGCTAACAAAAATAGCATCCTAACTCACAAGTATTAATTACGAGTGCTTAGGCTAGTCTTTTATAAAAAAAAAAGCTTGCTGGAAATTTACTTTTTATGTAATTTTTTGAACATGTCAGTTGTTGAAATGAATGCAAAGATAGAAGTGTAGTCACCAAGATGATAATCGAGATAGATGAGACATAAATCAATCCTTTATTTCATTCAAATTCACCAAAGAGTCATTTTCTTTACAAAATCTCATGCAAAAATTTTGGACCAAAGTCAAACTTAGACATCCCCGATGGAACATACAAAAGGACCTCTGACAGAAAGCCAAAACTAAACTCTAAGAGTTGGATCAGCTTGCCACATATTTCTTCCCACTCGACTCTTCACAATATTATTTGTCAGTCATGAAAAGGAATTCACAAACAGACAATTCTACACAGACTATCAAAGATAGATAAACACCTCTGAAAAATAAGTGTCTGAATGATGTGATTTAGCCATGAATATTGTTGTCTGCAATAAGACCCTACTATCATAAAAGAGAATTAGGCTTGTGATGAATAAATGAATGAATGAAAACTGAACTATCTCAGCATAAACTCAAAGAGAAAACCTTAGTATGCTTATGCTTTTATCCTCCCTTTGTTCCTCCCTTTCCTTTTTCTTTTAAACAATTTAGAATTGGTTGAAGTAGTTGAACCAACTCATTAGTTAAGTTAATTAAAAGACTCAACCAAATTTAGTTAGGGGGAAAAGTAATAATCATAATAAAGGTCATAAATAAATAATAACTAGTAGGTGGGACCCCTTGTGACTCCCTTTATCTCATAACAATCATAACATAACCATTAGTTAAGTAAAACACACCTCCTTGTGTCTCCCATCCACATATTCACATTTGACAATTTAGCTCATGACATTTGAAATTATTTTCAAAAATATTACTCATGTAACCAAAAATAAAACATGTTGTCCAAAGTTCCTTGAAGTCAACTGTCATAAAAATAAAACTCAAAAAACATATTTCCCACTCTGGGATGCAATATTTCCCTAATTGTTGTTGTCACCCTTCGATTTTCCTGAATTTTCCTTTGGTTGTGCTGATACTTTAGGCCTAATCTCGTTGATCACGTGGGAACAATTGTCCCTCAAAAGCATCCGAGAAGACACGGATTTTTCAGAGCCATTGGAGGGTGAGGAAGGGGCAGCAGTGGATTTTCCTTTATCAAGGACATGGTGGGCCTCAATTTTCAATATCTTTCTAGCATGGGAGGATTATACTAGTGAGTAGGAAGCAGCTTGGACAATTTGGTTTTTAGGCGGAGTAGCAAACAAGGACAAATTGGGCCAGCCATAATGTTGGGAGACTGTCGGGTGGGAAATCTCTTGCCATCCATCGTTTTCAGGAACCTCGGGCTGCAATGAGATGCGAGGAGGCACATGGATACTAGGGGCTTGCAGAACTTGGAAAGGAGGCCTTTCAGGCCTAAGTTGGACTACTCCTTTCCCAAACTAATTGAAAAATATGGCCTGAAACAACTGGACAAGCTCTTGTGAATCAACATCAAAATGTATGGAGAACCTGGGCTTTCTTGGGCCCATATTCCAATTACTTCTCCCTCTGTTGCCTTGGCCATGGCTACCTCGGCTGAAAAAACTCATTCCTTCATGCATGATTGATTATAAAATAGTCTTTTAAATAACCACACATGACAACTCTTAAAAATATGAAATATATTTGGCTCAGCGATGTATCAGAATCATGCAATCCAATCCATACAAATTGTTTTACTGTATATCAATGAGAAGGGGGTGAATAAAGGGTCCTGGGATATGTGAGGGGTTTGTGTTGTAGGAAAATCTCCCTGCGGACAGGTAGATCACCTCTAAGGCTTGACCTTAACCCTAGACAGAAAAATGCTTAATGTGGACACTGACTTCCTTTCAAATCTATCTACACTAATGCATGAGAAGGGAGGATATCAGAAGTACCTTTCAATCAACATTTGTCCCTGCACGCTCCAAGTTGCGCTCCAATCCTTTGCTCCTCGCTGAGGTTTGTGGACAAAACAAGATACGACCACTTCCTACTCTATTGACATTAGCTTGAAAAAAGATCTATCACTAAATGATAAGTTCATGTAACATCAGACACAAACTAGAAAGAAACAGGCCAAGCGTGTCATATTAATGAGAATAACGACAGCAGTACTTACAATCGTAGATGCGAATGCGACAGCTTCGTCAAGTCCTCTTCGTCTAACCCTTGCCTGAAAGATTCACAACCTGGATAACAGCAGCTTCACTGATCACTTTCCTTTGGCTGACTGTCAATTTCCTCCAAGATCATAAGTTTCGTATGTTCAATTCTTCCCCCCTTCCCACCATCATAGAGCCTGTTTATATAGGTTAAGAGGAGATTAACCTCTTGGGTTATGTTTAGAACCAGTTGGGAACCTTCTCCATAGATCAGGGATCTGTTGATGAAAACAAGAATTCGAGCACAACTGCCTCCTAATCTCGAATGTTCCTCCCCTTATTCTTCTCAATGGGCTAACAACTGACCCAGAATAGGGAGCGCTCCCCCAAAAGGGGCATCAGAGCGGTGTAGTGCTCCTAGTGAGCCTTGGTAAAGTGCCAATGCTCTCAAGATGAGCAGCGCTCCTCTAGAAGAGCCTGAGGGGCGTTATAACACTCCTTCAAGCATGGCAGAGGAGCGCCAGCGCTTCTGCAGCAGTAGTAGGGGAGCGTTCCCCCTCCAAACCAGTGTTTCAGGGTCTCTATCAGGTGTCAAGAGCTATTTGATTCCAGTAGACAAGTTCTCATCCTTCAAATCAGTCATGTGAGGTGTCATAAGTGCCTCCTTAGTGTCGTTATCATGGTATCATGTCTAAACATCGTTTGCAACACTAGTGATCAACTTACGACACTTGCGAAAGTTGTAGGGAAGATGGGACACTTACGACGATTGATAGGGACAATGCGACACTTATCCATCTGAGCAATTTTGATGTGTAACAGAATTCCCCCCAAAGTATGAAGTCAGAAGATGCGAACTGATGACTGAAATGCTTTGTAGATGTTCAAGAAAGGGTATAGACTCGGAGAACCTGACGGAAGTTGCACACAAACATCCAACAAATATCATGACATGTTCCAAAACCCAAGGCAGGCATACCTATGCCTGGATGATCAAGATTTTCAAGGTATGGCCGCCACAAAATACACTGCGGATCCATAATTGTATTGATAAGGGGTATAGCCACCGAAGATACAATGTGGATCTATACTTTGATGACACAGACTGATCGTAGCCACGAAGAATACACAGTGGATCTACGAGATGACAAGACATAGCCACGACCAATACAAAGTGGATCTATGTAACAATGAATGTGTTCTTTGTCCAAAACTCCTTCGCAACCTGGGCGAAACATATATCAAAGCGAATTACTCAACCTAGGGTTTTCTAACCAGTCCCTGCGTGATATGATTCTAACCATGTAAATAGATGTCTTGGTGTCGAACATGGCAGAAACCACTTGATTACCGGTCAATGAGGTAAACCGTTAACAAGTGCGAGGGAGATCACCATTAATGTCAATGATTCCCAAGGTATCCTAGTACATTCCACCGAATGTGAATAGATGAGCTGAAGTCGAACATTCGTGGAATCATTCGATCAGAGGTCAATGATGTAAACCCACTGTTGAACGTGAGGAGGCCTGCCATTGAGGCATGCAGGTCCCAAAGTACTAATTGGTTTCTAAGTCTAATTCCCGGATAATGTGTTGAAGTCGACAGGAATAGACCCGTCGAGGGAGGGCCTTGATGTATCCCCCATCAACGACGTGAAACATGTATGAATATGTAATTGGTAGGTCTAAAGGACATGGACTGACACGGGTTTTGAGACAAAATATTTGGGATGGTTGACTCTCGAGGCGGATACTTCCCTTGAACACTGAGGCACAACAACAAAACATGACATGGAACAAAACTGTGCAATGGATACTGTGACTTGCGCCGGGTGACCCAAAGGAGTGAAAGGAAACTCAAAGATTGGCTCAGTGCAGAGGTTCAACAGATTATGATATGAGCGAATGAGAAAGTGTCATGTTCAAGGGCGACTCTAAGAAGTGCTAGACGGTGTTCTCAAGAGACTGCTTGGCTTGCTCCTTTCAATTTTTCCCCCATCCAGATAGATGAGTACCTCTTTTTAATTTAACGAGCTCGAGGAGGATAACACAT
>ML801435.1:39600-52697 GCA_009831015.1 Picea engelmannii | reverse complement strand
AGTGATTTGGGGGTACAGTGTAGGAGAAAGGTACGTCAGCGCCTTCTCCCATTCCATAAAGATCTCGCACCAAGCGTGGTGGACTCCGAACAATGTTTTCAGTCCAAAAAGGGTCATTGGGTAAAGGGTTTTGAGGAGACCCGACTGGAGCGTTAGAAGGGTTTATGACAACAAATTCTCCAGTGGAATTTAGGTGGAGGATCTGTCGTTCGTATCCCTCTAGAATGCGATAAGCTTCCGGGGATTCCGAGACAATTCTAAAATTCTCCAAAGGGATGGGAACTTCTTCCTGGGCGATTGTGGTGTTTTGAACCTCGCTCTGTTGAGGAGATTGCTCCGTAGAATGAGTGGGTAGAGGGGTGTCTCCTTCCATATTTTCTGGAGGAAGTCCCTATAGCCTCCGCGAGTGTGGTGGAGGGTCGATGTTGGCGGAAAAGAGTCGACAAAAGAAATCTATGGCCAACTAGCGAAAAGAGACAGCACATGCTAAAAAATCTAAGAATCACAACCAGGCAAACAGGACCTTCTTTTGATGACCGTACTAGTTGGTGATGAAATCCAATGTCGCGTGATCAAGTCCAGAAGGGGTGGGGATAGGGTGGAACAGTTACAATGCGACCTGCTTAACGGACTTACGCCTTGGTGAAATATTCCACGCAGTAATTGTGGATTTACCCTCCAAGGAGCCTGAGTGAGTTTGACCAATGTCTGCTCCAGGTACAGTGAGACTTCCCGTCACCGTCACCTTGTGTAAGAACCTAAATATTATGGCCACTAAGGTTACCAATTCGCAGTCAGCCCCTGGGCGGGAACAGTCGGCAGTTCGATCCGAACGTACGGGTAGGGTATCAAGCTCGAAATCAACTAAGAAGCTTCCACGCAGTAATTGTGGATTTAGCTCAAAGTGACCCCCATAATACGATCCGACCACCACAATCAGTTAAACCACGGAGGGTTAGTCCCCGTAGCTTACCTGAATGCAACCTCGTGTGTAACCCCTGTGTGAGAGGGGGATCCCAGGCATACTTATACAATAACTGGATTTACTCTCCTTAACTCAGGATGCTAATGTTTGTCTTGACAAATTTGGAGAGTTATGCTCACAGCCTAATCCAAAGTACTACACCTATTCTACTGTTGGTGGAGGATTCTAGCAAAGAAAAAGTTCTAGATAGATTTTAATTGGCGTTGATTTTTACGGCTATTCTTTACGCAAAGGGGTGCATGGAAGTGAAACAAATGGAATTATGACTCAGACCCAAAGAATTCATCGATCATGATAAACAGTCATTTCCTTTCGATGAATATCTATCTAAGGGAGAGAGAGAGTTCTTTCACTGACAATCACAACTATGGAATGTCTTCAAACAATTCTTTTCTCAATCAAATCCTGATGTGATGCAAAAACTTTTAAATGCCTTCTAATATGCTCAATCAATCATGAAGATATCTTTATTGTTTGCGTATGGACGATGATCAGTACAATACAATGCTTATCTCTGCTAATTATCTTCTTGGTATGAATGAAAATCAAACCATCACAAGCAAAAGTCACACAAACAATACACCCTTCGTAGCAATCAAACGAAAAACGAAAGAAAAGAAACAATCAAAGAAAAAACAAACTTCACACCCAAAAGCGAGATTTGAAGAACAATGACCTCAACTGAAAACAAGATAGAGAGGTCTGTAGACCTTTGATGACCTTCACCAGGGTTTTTGCTCAATTGAAGAGAAGAGAAAAGCAATGCATAAGTTCCAAGCTTTGCTCAACAAAAACTCAATGAAAAATGGCAAAGAAGGCTACAATATCCGATCAACAAGGTATTTATTCTTCAAAAAGACAGATGTCAAGGCTAAAAAGGAAGAAAAATTGACTCACCAGATCACTCAGCAAAAGAGCCACAGAGGCAAACCCTAAAAAATGCAATTGTGGAGGGTTTTTTGGCCAAAAGGGGGTTGGCGCTCTGTTTCCAAGGGAAAAGAGCGTTATAGCACTCTGTGTAAGGCTATTAGGAGTGTTGGTGCTCTGATAACACTAGGTCAGGGGCGCCAGGGTCTAAACGTCCCAGAAATGTCAAAAAATTTCAAAAATTGAGGTCTGAGCTTGACAAATATGCTGAATGTGACAGGGTAAGGAGCTAATCAGCTCATGAAACTAATCAGAGAGAGGTAAACCAGGTCTGAAACAGTCAAGGTACAGAACAAGGTCAATGAGGAGAAAAATTGAAACAAGAGGTTTCGATTCGAGGATATCTCCCCAGTGGAGTCGCCAGTTTTTGTTGTAGGAAAATCTCCCTACGGACAGGTAGATCACCTCTAAGGCTTGACCTTAACCCTAGACAAAAAAATGCTTAACGTGGACACTGACTTCCTTTCAAATCTATCTACACTAATGCATGAGAAGGGAGGATATCAGAAGTACCTTTCAATCGACATTTGTCCCTGCACGCTCCGAGTTGCGCTCCAATCCTTTGCTCCTCGCTGAGGTCTGTGGACAAAACAAGATACGACCACTTCCTACTCTATTGACATTAGCTTGAAAACAGATCTATCACTAAATGATAAGTTCATGTAACATCAGACACAAACTAGAAAGAAACAGGCCAAGCGTGTCATATTAATGAGAATAACGACAACAGTACTTACAATCGTAGATGCGAATGCGACCGCTTCGTCAAGTCCTCTTTGTCTAACCCTTGCCTGAAAGATTCACAACCTAGATAACAGCAGCTTCACTGATCACTCTCCTTTGGCTGACTATCAGTTTCCTCCAAGATCATAAGTTTCGTATGTTCAATTCTTCCCCCCTTCCCACCATCATAGAGCCTGTTTATATAGGTTAAGAGGAGCTTAACCTCTTGGGTTATGTTTAGAACCAGTTGGGAACCTTCTCCATAGATCAAGGATCTGTTGATGAAAACAAGAATTCGAGCACAACTGCCTCCTAATCTCGAATGTTCCTCCCCTTATTCTTCTCAACGGGCTAACAACTCACCCAGAATAGGGAGCGCTCCCCCAAAAGGGGCATCAGAGCGTTGTAGCGCTCCTGGTGAGCCTTGGTAAAGCGCCAGTGCTCTCAAGATGAGCAGTGCTCCTCCAAAAGGTCCTGAGGGGCGTTATAACGCTCCTTGAAGCATGGCAGAGGAGCACCAGTGCTTCTGCAGCAGGAGTAGCGGAGCGTTCCCCCTCCAAACCAGTGTTTCAGGGTCTCTATCAGGTGTCAAGAGCTATTTGATTCCAGTAGACCAGTTCTCCTCCTTCAAATTAGTCATGTGAGGTGTCATAAGTGCCTCCTTAGTGTCGTTATCATGGTATCATGTATAAACATCGTTTGCGACACTAGTGATCAACTTGCGACACTTGCGAAAGTTGTAGGGAAAATGCGACACTTACGACGATTGATAGGGACAATGCGACACTTATCCATCTGAGCAATTTTGACGTGTAACAGTTTGTATTGAGCATAAAATGATATGAAGAGGGGAGGGGAAATGATTACTTCTCAAGGACAACAACAATCAACTGCAAACCAAAAAAAAAATCACTATAATTCACCAAGACACTGCTACTTCCAACTGCTTCAACACATAATTTTCTTGATTATAATCAATTTTTAGAATAGGGAGTGAAAAATGAATGTGGGAAGGTGATGGGATTGTAATTAGCAAAAAATGAAATAATGGTGGGGAATGAGAGCGGGTACTATTCACAAAATTAATCAAGTAATCCATATATTCATTCTGTTAAAAGGAGATTCACCAACCAAACGATCATAACAATCACCATGTATTAGCTAGTCACTGCTCATAGTCAAAACTCTAACACAGTGCCATCAATAAGACAGTATGCATTCCACAAAATCTTTAAGGATTTTTCTTCTTCTTCTTTATAACAATTCTCATATGTGTAATAGTAATTATTTCAACTTTGTTAAAAAACAACCACTACCTACACATTTCTTCAATAATCAAATATGTCCAAAGTCATGTTTCACAAATTGCAGTGAATTTATACTGCCACTGTAAATGGGCTTATCTTTTAAAATGCATGACATTCCTTAAACATACATAATGGTAGTCAACCAAATAATCCAGACTAAAATTTCAAAAACCCGGATCGTCATTTAAATAGACAAACAATAACCACCATTCCAAAACATGCTATGCACAGAATAATTCAATTATGCAAGTGTAATTATGTCACCATACAAGCTCAATTCAATGTGACTCTAACATGTTGGGTTGTCCATCATGACGAGGTATCAACAACATGCATGTCTTCATAAAAATAAAAAAAATCGAAAATCAACAAAGTCGTGCTTAAACTCTGTGACTATCTTTGAGTGTGGAACCCAAAACATCCATATTATACACAGTCGTATTATTAGCTTAACCCATCGTGTCGAGCTATCGATCTAACACAATATTGCTTCAAATTGATCAAATTGCAACCAAACATGTTGTGTAAAACGCAGGCTTATGCAATCACATAATTGTAATGCATACAATGGATGGATTTTCTACAGTCATCCGGGTTGCAATAACCATTTGGCCCCAAAAGAAATCACATTATGATGACCATTTATTCGTTGTGTAGAAACACCAAACACACAAATGTAGCATGCGTGAGAATCATTAAGCAATTGTAACTAATGCCAAGATAAACATCCAAATAATCCTTAGTGAAAAAATACCATGACTTTGTATCAACCAATCAACCAAACAACCAATCATGTTGTGGAAACTACACATCGAAATGGAGCGAGGTTGTGACCTTCTTAAATAAACAATACAGAGTTATCAAACACAAGGAGAGTGATTATGTATCTGGACTGCCCAATTAAAAATGTAGGGTAATTCATTCTAATAACACATGCAGTGACCATATATCAATCCACACGATCGTCATAAGACCAACTGGGAAAGTCTATACCTAGTTTTGTCAAAAATACACAATCATCCAACAATAACTAGGCGGTAAACCCAACAGGCCATGCCGGTCTTCTCTATCAACCCTTAGACCTATGGAATTGAGGGTTTTCTCTATGACCAACACAGGAAAAGATAGATCTAACTCCCTTCAATGCTGAGAACCTTCGAAGAACAAAAATGCATACACAGAGAGAACCACAACTTATTCATGGACAGGTAACAAATCCTGCGACAAGAGGGCTAAAACATAAGGGTGAGGCTCCAATTCGACTTGGCAATGATACTTAACACACGCAGGGTATAAACCTCATGGTTCTCCAATCAAGAAACCACAACGTTGAAGTGAAGACATGGCTGAGAAAGAACCAAATAACCTACTGCACAGCCTTTGATGGTGAAAACAAACCAATGCTCAAGTGAAAAAAACACAGTGACACAGAGTGCTTCCAACCATTAAACCCACAAAAACCAAATACTAGATATAGCGATGAATGCGTGAGGATATCTAGGCACCAAATACCAAATAAAAAACACTCCAACTTAACCAACAAAGGTAACAGAGAGCCCTTATGGATGCTAACCCCCAGGATGACTAATAACACTTATGAATTCAAGATTATTGCAGAAATAACCATGAATGCTTCATTCCAAAATTAGAATTTTACACAGTTGCAATACTTAAGGAAATCACAAACCAATACACACAAGCCAATAATCATTTCATAAATAGAGAAGACTCATGAATGGCCAAAAAACACATACCTGTAATCGAACACCTTAAAACGTGAGTTGGCCAAGCGGTTCCTCTCTGCTAAGAAATCAGAGTATAACCATAACAACAAGTTTGAACAATAGCTCTACTAGGGTGGCGGCCAATGAAATGAGTAAAGGTGACGTGTAGTAAATGCACATTGCCTCCACCCACAATTCATTAACTCATTAGTACATGCCAACAAGCTTTTCATTAACACCATTAAATTAAACCTTGTGTTGAAATATGCATCTATTACTTGTCAAATGCACCATCCACATCATATCTCCCATTTCCAACTCGACCATATTACATAATCACCACTGCATATCAACTATATAACTCGAGAACAAAATTGCTTAGCTATTAACTGAGTAGCTAGGATAACAACAATCCATAAAAAAAAATTGATGCACATAGTATAGTATATAGCATAGTTTAAATTCTTCCCTTTGCATTTGTTGCATTTTTTTTCATTTCTTTCCAATTTCTTGTAGTATGTGTTGTTGTTTTTTTCCAACTGCCTTTTATGTATTATTACTAACATTTTTGTTGTGCATGTGTCCCAAGAACAGATAGCAATGGTACAAATGAATAACATAGGTCGTAGTAACATAAGAACCAATACTTCATAAGTCCAATCCATAGCTAATAAAAACAATATCTCATCAACCATGTAAGCAGTGTCGAACATGAGCACAAAAATCAAATAAGGACCAGACCCGATCTCCAATCTGTAAGGGGGTCCCACCTACTAGTATTTTTTATCTTTTATAATAATAGGCTTTAGCAACACTTTGCGGGCAAAACTTCTTTGACAATTTCAATTGTCAACAAACTAGCGACTCCACAGGGAAATTTGTATTCAACGGATTTAGAACTCACAAGTCATGGTTTTGTGAACCAAAAACAACAAGTCGAGAAGATATAATTAGGAAGATTATGCAACATGGGGAGGTGAGTGGATTTAATGGAAAGATGACCGGGAATTTGGGAATAATTCATGAAAGTGTTAAGTATGAGGGGTTTTTACCACTGTATGCATAATCATTCCACATGAATCTCCTCTCGACTTTAAGGAGAAAAAACTTTTAGACTTTCTCTTAAAATCTCAATGGATGATGAAATGGCAAAAAGAAGCAAGAGATAACCAATTCTTTACAAGATAGCAGTGGAAATATATAACAATTTCAAGGGTCCTTCAAATGAGACATCATAACAGTTGTGTAATCTTGATTGTTATTGACTAACAATGCTTCGCAGGAGTGTCACTGTGGCAGAATTGATCCAACATCTTATTTTGACCAAATTAACTAAAATATGATAAGGACAAAAATCATAACAGAAGTAACAATGCAGAAATTAAAACAACAACAATAAAAGAAAAAAATGAAGAAGACAACAAGAATTTTTTTTACTCAGAAAGTTGAAGTCAACAGAAAAAGATGCACAAAAAATGAAAGTAGATCTAGGCTAATAGTATACAGAAAATCTAGATAGCATTAGAAATTTTCATGTTGGTCCCTCGCAATATTTCAAGTGAGGGTTGTTAGCATTGTAGGAAAACTATTGCTTATGTAAATCTTTTAAAATGTAAGAGTTAGTGTCTAAGACAAAAGAAAATTGGAAAGGACCAAACACTTGGAATTCTGTTGTAATTATCAGTTCCTTGATGCACACAATTATATCATCAAGATAGAGATGGAGACTGACCAATTCATCGAAATTTGTGTGCATAGGCCTTTTAAAAGAAGTACATGTATCAAGTAAGCTAGAAAGTCGGCATTGGTAAGACATGGTACTCCAATAAGTGATAAGAGTGGTTTTGTGAGCATCTACCCCTTTTGCCTTGATTTTCTTGCAACCAAACAAACTGTCAAGTAAGGGCCCCAACTGCGACTCTACAACCTATTGCAGAACCATTTCCATATTGAGAGGAGGGAAAGGATTTCTCATAATCACTTGCCTGAAAGTTCGAAGATTAATACAGGTTTTAATATTATCAGTGGTCCTCGAGGTAGGTTCCCAATTAGAAACCCATTCAGGGTGGACTAAAAAAACATCCCATCCCTTAAGAAATTTCTCAACTCCCTCTGAAAGGTTGCTTTTAGTGCAGAGTTAACAAGTCCTTGTTTTTTCCTAGCTGGTTTCATAGTGCATTGAATAACACCTGGATCAAAACCACGAAGATCCTCATTAAAACAAGAAAAAAAAATTGAAATCCACCGAGTAGTTCGATAGACCTCATCTCTTCTTTATCATAAGAGACATTTATTTTAACGTTCGTTGAAGATCCAAATGTCCTAATGTTCATGGAGATGATTTCCACCACCTTCTTTCATAACTCCTCTTATTTATTTTTTTCTTTATTGCCTACATCACTTGATGAAAATGAACTCTCAAGAGGAGTCAAGCTCTCAAGAATCTTATTGTTTTTATGGATATAATTTCCTCATGCTTGAAAGTTTCATCTTGGATGGAAGAAAAAATGATCTCATCATTAGGGAGAGCCTTCCAAGATCCTACATTTCTAGGGATATATGAACAATACATAGACTAAAAAGAACAGTCAGGCCTGTGAGGCAAAAGTTGTTGATTAAGAGAAGCTGCAAAGATAGCTATCCAACCAGCCCTTGAATTCAACTCCCTTCTAATACAAGTGATGTTGAAAGATAAAAGGTTCGAGGTAAGTGCCCAAATAGCGTGGGTGTCTCATCCCATCAGCTTGTTTCTAGGAGAGCATATCTTACGTATCAGGTTCACAACGAGCTCAAAATATCCAAAAAATGAAAGGTGACCACAACCAAGATTAAGAGCGTTCTCAATGCCAAATAATAAAGCTTCGAATTCAACGACATTGTTTGTACAAGAAAAATATAACCTATAAGACAGATTATGAATTCTTCCTACAGGGGAAACCAAGATAATGTCAGCCCCATTACCTTCATTAGAGTGTGAACCATCAAAGTGAATATGCCACATATCATCATCTAAATTGATTCTTTCCAAAGGAATATTATCCTCTTCAGCAAAGATGGAATACACTCCTGGGTCCTCTTCGATATAGTTTATGCTAGATTGCGGAACACTCTCTATGTAGGGTGAAATTATTCTCTCTCTAAGGACTATAATGTTCTTACCATTTTGAGGAATGGATAAATGTGTCCTGTCGAGTGAGAGGTATCCACCTGTTAAGGCTTGCCAATCTCTTCCCAAGATAATTGAGTAATTTCATATAGGCATATCAATTACCTAAATGTTGAGGGTTGTTATTATCTCAGGATAAGAACACAAAACCAAGGTCACATCCTTAATCTCTCCTATGGTTGTTTGTTGTAGACTATATAGTAGAGCATGCTTTTGGCATTTTAATTTGTACAAGACAAGCCTATCTCTTCCATAAAAATCTTCAAAATCACACTTGGGCCTGAAGCACCATCAATGAGGCAAAAATGGGCAATCTTATCCATAATATTTACAGAAACATAAAAAGGGGGATCTTTTATAGGGTATCTAAAGTTATGTAAACCTAATTTATTTATATAATAATCCTCTTCATTTACCTCTTAAGAAAGATTGGCTACAATGGAATCTTTTCCTTCCATGAATTGTTTCAGATGCATCTGTTGTTCATGGACAACAACCATGTTTAGAAGGGTTGCATCTACTTTGATGTTGGCCAACTGATTCAAGATATTGTATCTGGAAGGGGGGAGAGGGGGAGTGATTCCTTGACTCTCAAGAACTCTAGGAACCTAAAGAGTAGAAGCAGTTGAGGATGAGCTCGGGCTAGAAGAACTATGGGGAGGATCAAATTTTCCCTTGGGAGCATAGGCTTTGTTCCTAGTATTAATGACCATTGCATCTTCTGACTCTGCGAAGTCTAGGACAACGATAGTAGATTTTGGTATTTTACCAAAGATCTTATCTCTGACACTCTTCTTTACCTGACATGTGGTTTCCTCATGGTGTTCGTCACAAAAGTTACACCAAATCCAAGGTAGGATAGCTTTAGGCTGAAAATTGTTTTCAATCGGATTTCTAAAGGGAGGTGTAGAAGAGGATGAAGCTCCAGGGGTGAGAGGGGACACATTACTCTTCCACTCAAACGTTATCATATGGTTGTTTGTACCAGCTATAAGAGAGCGGACATGTCTGTCTGTCTAACTGATTCTCCATGGTGAAGACCAGTTCTTTCAAACTGCTCTTCATACTTTGAACAAGCATGCAGAGCGGAACTGAGATTATCAATGGATTTTTCCTCAAGCCTATGATGGTAGGGGAAAGGCAATGCATTGTAGTAATGCATGAAAGCATATTGGTTCTGAGGGTGAATAAGTTCGGGGATTTGATTTTATAACTTGGTGAAACACAGGTTGAAAGACTTGATGGTCTCACCATCCTTATAGGTGACATTATTGTATTCCCTTAACTTCTCAAAGGGGCTTTTGGAATGCCCATAAGTGGACCGGAACCAATATATTAACTCCTCCCAAGTATACAGAATCTTAGGAGGAAGGTCAAAGAAGTTGGCCAAAGCCTTTCCTTCCAAGAAATTGATGAACAAGTGCATGCAAGTGTCATTTTCGTTGGCCCCTATGTTATGACAAGCATTAGAAAATGCCACCAGGTGTTCGTTTGTACTGACAATGTTATTTCCTAAAAACTTAGGCAGGTGCTCTTTAAACTTCGGAAGTGGACGATTAGTAGGTGCTAGGTTAAGAGGAGAGGACACATGCCATGATGTGGTTGTGGCATCTTCCTTGAATTGAAAAATCCCATACTTTTTAATGACTTTGGTGGGGTTTGTGGTAGATTGTACAGGGATATGGTGGCTATATAAGCTACCAATCACTGATGACGATGAATATTGAGAAGATGGAGCACTTCTAGTGCCACCAGAGCCACAACTAGATGCCATACTCTGGATGATAGATAAGGGAAAGAAATATGAACTGGATGAATCAAATAAAGTTATCCTTAGAGCACTTTGTTGGGTAGATAACACAATGTTTCTTCTTCCTATTTCAGCAATAGGATTGATTTCAGGTGACAAGCCTCTTCTTCTTCTAGAAGCATGAGAATCTAAGGACATGAAAGAAAGGCCAAAACTAAAGAAACAAAAGGTTACTGCTGATTTCTAGGTTGTCTACGTCTAGCTTTCAATTGTTCTTGAGCACTAATATCTCATTCAATTGCTGCCCAAGAAAGGTTAAACTCAACACGGGTATTGGTAGTGTCTAAGATGGTATTAAACAAATTCAAAGAAATGTTGGTCTGGTCTTGAAGGCTGGGCTCAATATTGGGATGCCTTGCAACAGGAATAGTCATTAAGTATAAACAGTCAAAGAGACAATATCAAAAAATAAAGATGTATCGATGAAAATCGAGTATAAAAATTAACCAAAGAGATATCGAAGATCTCCCCAGTATGGTCGCCAAATAAATGTTGAGGAACATATATGAAATAATCTTACTCAATCATTTTCAGACTCTTTTTGGCTACATAAAAGTAGATGGGAATATCACCCTATGTTTATAGCCAATAAAAATAACATGCTAATTCACAAGTATTAATTACGAGTGCTTAGGCTAGTCTTTTATCAAAAGAAAAGCTTACTGGAAATTTACTTTTTATGTAATTTTTTGAACATATCAGTTGTTGAAATGAATGTAAAGATAGAAGTAAAGTCACCAAGATGATATTCGAGACAGATGAGACATAAAGAAATCCTTTATTTCATTCAAATTCACCAAAGAGTCATTTTATTTACAAAATCTCATGCAAAAATTTTGGATCAAATTCAAACTTAGACATCCCCGATGGAACATACAAAAGGACCTCTAACAGAAAACCAAAACTGAACTCTAAAAGCTAGATCATCTTGCCACATATTGTTTCCCACTCGACTCTGCACAATAGCCTTTGTCAATCATGAAAATCAATTCACAAACAGACAAGTCTACACAGACTATCAAAGATAGATCAACACCTCTAAAAAACAAGTGTCTGAATGATGTGATTCGTCCCTGAATATTTTTGTCTACAATAAGACCCTACTATCATAAAAGAGAATTAGTCTTGTGATGAATAAATGAATGAATGAAAACTGAACTATCTCAGCATAAACTCAAAGAGAAAACCTTAGTATGCTTATGCTTTTATCCTCCCTTTGTTCCTCCCTTTCCTTTTTCTTTTAAACAATTTAGAATTGGTTGAAGTAGTTGAACCAAATCATTAGTTAAGTTAATTAAAAGACTCAACCAACTTTAGTTAGGGGGAAAAGTAATAATCATAATAAAGATCATAAATAAATAATAACTAGTAGGTGGGACCCCTTGTGACTCCCTTTAGCTCATAACAATCATAACAATCATAACATAACCATAGTTAAGTAAAACACACCTCCTTGTTTCTCCCATCCACATATTCACATTTGACAATTTAGCTCATGACATTTGAAATTATTTTCAAAAATATTACTCATGCAACCAAAAATAAAACATGTTGTCCAAATTTCCTTGAAGTCATCTGTCATAAAAATAAAACTCAAAAACCATATTTCCCTCTCTGGGATGCAATATTTCCTTGATTTTTGTTGTCACCCTTCGATTTTCCTGAATTTTCCTCTGGCTATGCTAAGCCTTTATGCCTAATCTCATTGATCACGTGGGAACAATCATCCCTCAAAAGAATACAAGAAGACACGGATTTGTCAGAGCCTTTGGAGGGTGAGGAAGGGGAAGCAGTGGTTTTTCCTTTGTCAAGGGAATGGTGGGTCTCAGTTTTCAATCTCTTGCTAGCATGGGAGGATTGTACTATTGAGTGGGGAGCAGCTTTGACAATCTGGTTGTTAGGCGGAGGAGAAGGCAAGGACAAATTGGGCCAACCACGATGTTGGGAGACTGTCGGGTGGGCAATCTCTTTCCATCCATCATTTTCAGGAACCTAAGGTTGCAATGAGATGTGAGGAGGCACATGGATACCAGGGGCTTGCGGAACTCGAAAAGGAGGCCTTTCAGGCTTAGGTTGGACTACTCCCTACCCAAACCAATTGAAAAATATGGCCTGAAACAACTGGCCAAGATCTTGTGAATCAACATCAAAATGTATGGAGAACCTCGGCCTTCTTGGGCCCTTGTTCCAATTACCTCTCCCTCTATTTCCTCGACCATGGCTACCTTGGCTGAAAAAAATCTTTCCTTCATGCATGATTGATTAGAAAATAGTATTTTAAATAACCATACATGAAAACTCTTAAAAATATGAAATAGATTTGGCTTAGTGATGTATCAGAATCATGCAATCCAATCCATACAAAAATTTTTACTGTTTATCAATGAGAAGGGGGTGAATAAAGGGTCCTAGAATATGTGAGGGGTTTGTATTGAGAGGAACATGATATGATGAG